>JAXGGA010000514.1:0-216957 GCA_038373865.1 Uloborus plumipes | reverse complement strand
GTTTTAGCATTGATTCTTATTCTTAAAGACTTATATAAAAATAAATAAATACATTTAAATAATTTTTTGAGTGAAAGATTTTTTTTTTGGGGGGGGGGGGGTATTTCTTGCAGAAAATAATTGCTCGCGTTGAATTTAAAACATAAGTTATGCTTCAAAATCGTCTTTTTAACCTACGGACAGCAAATGTAAGTAAATTTTGAAAATGACCCCAACCATTCATGGTTGATTAACTTAACTAGCATATTTTAACTAAAGTATCATTTGTATTGCGTTAATGACAAAAAGATTTTTTTGCAAACGAACGATGAAAGTCGGTAAAATGTTTACAGCATTAGCCATCTAAATGATGCCTTTTGAAAAATTAAAGGCCTCGCTACAGAAAAGAGCATACTATACAAAATTAAGAAAAATAACTGTGTACAGGATGTGTTAGCAATTCATTTACATGTATAAATTGCTCTTTTCAAAAGGTTTTTGTCGTCCATGTATTTTGATTATAGTTTTCTTTTGAAATATTTCTTGCCTGTATTTCGATTCATAATAAAGTTTGATGCATTATAACTTTAGTAAGATTTGCTTGACTTATCAAGTGTTACAAAATATTTCAAGTTTTTTCTACATTAAAACTCCTCATTCTACAGCTTTTAGTATTATTTCTTAAAGATGAACGCTCTACAAATCATCATGGCAAATAGAAAAACTATTGAAGTGAAACGTTCAGAACGCATTTTCTGTGCCGTAAATTTTGATTAAATGGAGGTATGAGCAAACTCATTCATGTTTCCATGCAAAAAGTACAAATGGAATTAACAATAAGGAATTAACAAGCATATAAATTATGAATTAAACCCAAGCAACGCTAAGAAAAATGCGAAAAGTTTTCTCCGTCAGTTTTCTGAAAAGTTTCATGAATTGCTATATGTTGGACAAATTCAGACTTCTCATTGCTATGAAAAATATTTGAGCTACCAGTGTCAAAACATTCTCAACTTTTTTGTTAGGGATTTTGCCTTTAAGTCAATTATGGGATGTTAAGCTAAATGACTGATCCCCAAATAAAGGCGAACTACAGTCTCTGGATACTGTAACTTTGATATATAATTGCAGCTAAATAAAGAGTTAAATATTTGTTTGATATTCTGTATTAGTTTTGGCCAAATATGGTAAAATACTGTAGAAGCTTTCCTGGTAAATCGGGATGATGCTAAGCTATTACTTTGTACGTATTTAAGTTTTCTTGGGACTTTCTTGATTTATTTTAAAAGCATGACCGACTTTCATTAGGAATTTATTTGAATTATTCAAAAAAATTCCTAGTTAATTTCAGGAATTTTACTGACTTTTAGCAAGACGCTTGCCTGTTTTTTTCCTAAGAGATTACTCGCAGAATTTGGCGGAATAGATGCCCATTATATTCCTGGAACGTATCTGATTTCTTTTTTTTTTTTTCCTATTTCGTTTAGTGCAGTTCTGAAAACTTTGTTAACTTTTTTAATAAAAAATCCAGAATATCTAAAATTTTTTAAATTTTTGCCATTCTGTTAGCAAATATGCTATGTGCTAACAGCCATAGATGATAAGTCGAGAGCATTGCAGTACGTTTAGTAAGAACGAAGACCTTGCATAAACAACGAGTGTAAAAGCATAGCTGCTTAGAAATAATTCTGGGTATAGTGGATATTTGGTGCCATGCCAATAAAATCAAACTCTTCACTTTTTTATGATAAATAACAAGCAAACAATATTTTTTGAAATTTAGTGGCAGCAATAAATTTCCGAAAAAAATTTAAAATCTTATTCTTTCCATGTTTTGTCATACTTAAAAAAAGAGAAGAAAACCTGTTCCATATTTTGCACATTCTGAGGAATAGGTTTACCTCCTAGTGAAATCTCTAGTTGAAACTATTATGCTGTATGGTTTAAGTATATTCAGAGAATATCCTTTGCTTTGGGACATCCCACGGAAAAGCCACCATTATGCCATTCACGTAACAATTTATATATTTCAATAAAAAGTAAAAATTTAAAAGGTGTAAAAAAAACTTTTGGTTTAAGAAATCACACATACTCTTATGATTGTTATGAACAATGTTTTATTCATTGCCTTTTTAAATTGTCAATTTTAATCAAATATATGAGCTGTCACTTGCGAGACAAAATGTTTGTTTTCCCGTATTCCCCTTTCAAGCTATAAAATACTTTTAAAAATCTTAATGATTTTGTATTTGATACAAACTCAGATGTAATAGATACTTTGAATCATACAAATAAAACCAAATTCGTAATAAACAAGCAATATTTGTTGCGATTTAGTGGCAGCAATATTTTTTACAAACCTTCAAACCCATTTTCCTTTTAAAAACATCATACTTTTAAACGCAAAGAAAGCTTGTTTTCGTATACTTTGCACATTCTGATGAATACTTTACCCCCCAGCGACACTCCGAGTATGCTATCCAGCAATAAACTTTGAGGTGGAAGAGCCCCTCCGTGATGAAAGCAAAGAAAGAAAAAAAAAAGCCATAAAAATTTCTAAAATAAATATGTAAAAAGAAGTCGAGAGTAAAAAGAGGGGATAAAAGAAAGTCGTTGAGCAGAAGTAGCCGCGTTTTTAAATCATCAAGACGGGACTAATGGGGACGGAAAAAACACTTTCTTTTTTTACAAGAAGCCCTGTTTATGCAAATGAGCTGACGTCTCTTTTTTCATCTCGGTTTCCATTAGCGGGCCCCGGGAAGCGAACTTGATTGTTGACGCCATCTTTGGCCATGACGTTTCATTTGACGCCAGCGTTCTCTATTCTAGGAATAGAAAGTCGAGAAAGATATTTCGTCTTGAAGTAAACGAACCCACTTACCCGATACAAACATTAACATTCCAGCCGATGATCAATATTCCTTTAACTGACTAAGACTGCAAATGTTTATTAATTATATATGTTTAACATTTACTTCTGATTTTCAAAAATAAATGTAACTCCACAAATTCAAAAAAAAAAAAGGTTCGAATCGGACTCTGAACTCAAAGGTTATTAGGAGGGAGGGGGACTGGTTTCTTGAACTGTTAAAAATAAAGCGAAAAATTGTTTAAATTGAATAGTCTGATATGGAAATGATTTGTCCTCGCCAAGATCTTCCGAAAAAAAAAGTCTACTCAAATCAAACTGTTAACCTAAAAATTATTGAGAGGGGAGGGGGGAAGGTTGTTTGAACGGCTCAAGGTTGAACGAAAAGTTGTTCAAACCGAAAGTTCAAATACGGGAATGAACTGTCCTCGCCGAGATCTTTCGGGGAAGGGGGGGGATTTGTTACAACACACGGTTCACTCAAAAGTGATTAGGGAGGGACATGTGTTTTGAACGGTTCAAAGTTGAAGGAAAAATTGTTCAAATCAAAAAGTCGAATACGAGAATGAGATGTTGAGATTTTGCGAACAAAAAAAAGCTTGTTCAAATCTACGAGTAGGCCGGAGACAGATAGACCGACAGACAATTTCCCCATCTTAAAACTCTTCTTTATACAATTTTTTTTTGCATTGAGAAAGGCTTTCCTTGTAACGCCGAAACACGTGTCTGCTGTATCCCTGCTTATTTGTGCCTCCTTAACGTTGTATTTTTCTCTACACCTTCTTTCCAGTTTTTTAATTTTCGACATTTATTTAATTTCTTTATTCCTTTTTGATGACTTTTTTTTTTGGACTTATTATTTTAACATGCACTAAGCCCCCCCCCCCCTTTTTTTTGTCTTTCTTTTATTTTAACGGGAAAGTAGGCTAAAAGGACGATGTTATGGCATTTGGAGTGTAAGTAAGGACCATAGAGTCGGAGTCGAAGGTTTTAAAATTCTGAGAGTTGGCGTCAGAGTCCTTGCATCCCTCCACCCTCGGTTCCACTAGTCTGCCCTTTCTGCGGAGTTAGATTACGACTCGGACTGATTTTGGGATAAATTAGTTGGAGTCAAATTCCCTAAAAGTTCAGAAGACGGAGTTGATCATTTTCTGTACGACATACACGAGATTTTAATATTTTGTCAGAGAATGAAATAAAACAGTTAATAAAACAGTAGTAAAACAACTTAAATTGTTTTCAAAGATAACAATAATAAAGCAACACACATTGAGAAACAAAACAGTAACAAAACAATATGTATGGTATTAAGACTTTTTATTATATGCCGAAGCAAACCGACTAGTTAGATGCCAAGCTTTGGTGCTCAATACTGACTGATCAAAGATTCATGTATGCTAATGGTGACAAGGACACGTCAAATCTGCCATGGTTATAAAGCAGCGGTGGCCAACCCGCGGCACGCGTGCCACAATGTGGCACGGCAGAGCAGTAACAGTGGCACGCGAAGACTTTTTGAAAAAATTCTAAAATTGAGGGGAAAATGTTGATTTTAAAAATATTAATAAAAACTAAAACCCTTGAACTGATAAATATAATAATATTATGACGATTAAGTGTCAGGAGACTGACTTACAAATTGTCTTAACTATAATATTGCAACGAACTTAGCGTTAGCTTCGGACATCCAACGAAAGCTGTGACGCTACAGACAATGCTTTGTAAAGCATATTTTGTTTGACACGAATGAAACTTTCGATGCTGCAGGACGGATTCTTGATCTGCAATAGTTTCAACTACGGGTGATGAAATTTTTAAAAAATGTGACCTCGGCAAATAAAATTAAGAAACCAGATTGGACAAAATTCGGTATAGTTGCACAAATGAAGATCCTTAAATTGTTTTTGTTACATTACTTGAAAATAATTTGGGAAAATAACTTCCGAAATATCATCGAATTATTTATCACAAACTGCTTGCAAAAGAATGACTTTTTCTCTGCTGGTGACCCTGTAGAGTTCACTGTATTAACAAACTACGAATTAGAGTTCTGAATGTTTTGTGAACTTTTCCCAGGAGAAAGAGGAGAGCATGGAAAGCCACTCCTTCATTGAAATGTGCAATAGCTGTTCAAAGGAAAAATAGTCATTTTTAGAATTTTAAGGGGTGTGTTTTTTAAAATGTGTGGAAGGAAAGCAAAGAGGACTTGCTACTTAGGAATGAAGAGTAGCAAATGAATTTAGCTATGTCATATCTTATAATCCGGCGTTTAAGTAATTTAAATTTAAGAAAGTACAAAAAAAGTTTCTTTAACCAGTATAGGCTATCAACATTTTTTATGATGAAACTTCAGTTTCTTTCTCTCTACTTTGGAGAAAAAAGAATAAAACATTAAATTTAATACTGAAAGTATCAACAAATTTAATAATTTTCCAATGATATATGGATAAAATTTTACACCTATTTTAAGTATACATTCAGTGTTAGGTTTGATGATTCTCAGGATCATAAAAAAATGCTGATCTTTTCAAGTTCTTTGTCTATTTCTCTGTAAGACACTACTTGTTACCCTTCTGAAACCCAAATCAGAGTTACTGACCTTTTGCTTCGCTAATCAAATGTAAGAGCTTACTTCAACAGAAAGTCATCCACGGGGTATAGAATTTGGAAGTTTGTACCAACAAAATTTGTTTCATATTTACACACTTTAGCCGTCTGATGCTGTTGTAGATTTGGTGAAAAATACGATTCTAAACAAATATTTTTTGCAATGAATGCAGAAAAATATAAATACCGTTGAATATTAATTGATAGCACTTAAAGCACTTAAACTTCTTAGGATTCTCAAGAACTAATCCTAAAATTAAAGACTTGGTAAAAAAGATACAGATTCATAAACCACATTAAGTACAGACTGTTTAATTTTTAGAATAGAAAGTTTGATGTTATTTGTTTCTTTTTTAAGCATAAGCCAACTGACAGAACTTATAAAAGTGTTTATTAACTATGACTCTTAAATTCAGACTTGTTTTATCTTAATTATCATTTAGATTTCAATTGCTCAGATTTACTAGAAAAAAATGTTTCATTTGAGTAAGAATTACATAGTCAGCCAACCTAAAATCTATTTTTAACCTTTTGAAAATTTTTAGTTTGTTGGGAAAATACAATGTGGCACGCTGAGCTCTTCCTCTCCAGATAGTGGCACTCTTCCTAAAAAGGTTGGCCACATTTGTTATAAAGTTTTCCAAATCCTAAACTAAAAGAAAATTACTCTGGGTACACTGGATCAAAGATTGTTCGGCTCCTGGCCAAGACCAAAAATACCAATATGTCACCAATAAGTCTGACTTTTACCCTTGTGAATAAACTTGCCGTAATTGGGTAGTATTTTCTACATCGACTCAGTTTCCCGAAAAATTTCAGAAAAAGCAACAATACAACAAAAACAATATACAGGTTTAGAGGTGTTCTAACCAATTCTAATGCTGAAATTATTGGGAAGAAACTTATAAATTTATGTTACATACTCATAAGAACTGAAATTATGAGAAATTACGAATGAAAGTACTGAATCAGATATGACACTTTTTATGTGGTTAATAAACTTAAGTTTAATCTCCAAGTTTAAAAAACAAAGATTTCCACCTGCAGTCAAAATTGTTTCAACTCACGGGTCTCCAAATTTTTTGGTCCGCAATCCATTTTTGAAAATTCTTCGAGGCTAGCAGCTTAATGCCTCTCTCATTTTCCGCTAGATAGAGATAGCTTATAAAACGATCATACACAGAGTACTTCAGAATCAAATGCATATTTTTTATATTAGAGAAATTTGAAATACATTATGGCTACATTTTTAATTATGCTTTGTAGCATTCCTGTAATTTAGAAACAAGTTTCAAATTTTATTTCAAATCTTCAGTTTTCATCTGTTGAATGTGGAATTTTTCTTTTAGAGTCATTATTAGCATTTATTAATTACTTGACTAAAAAACTAATACAATTAATATTACTTAATACTTGATTTAAAATTAGTTTATTTTAATAGCTACCAACCTCCATAACGTTAAAAATTTCCTACTTAATCACCATTAGTTACTGTTCGTGAAAAAATTCCATTGTTTACCTGTTAGAAACGTATTGTATAACCTTATTAAATCTCTTATATTCCCCAATATCTTTTCCCTCCAATTTCAAATATTATCAACCTTTTTTCCCCCTTTCTTTTAAATTAGGAGGTTTATTATGCTTAATTTTTAATGAAATAAATAAAAAAATGTAGCGAAAATTTAAATGTCTGATTAAGACAAAATATAGGACTTGACGCCAGTGAATATTTCAACGATTGGTACTGCATTTATCCTAATATGTGCAATTAGAGAAAATATTAACACACAAGACATTCTCAGAGAAAAGCTTACCTAGTAATTATGACTTGGCTGTGATCAATGCATCTAAATTTCTGCGATCCAGATTTCGAATGCACGCGTGCCACTTTTGGCCCGGGAGCCATAATTTAGAGACCCTTGCTTTAACACGTTGACTTCGTAGCGACGAAATGACTCATAGTTTATGAACTTACCTGATAAAGTCTACTTCGAGTTAGAATTAGTAGTTTCTGGAATCACTGTTCTCATACCGATACCAGGGGCGCCCCGAGCTTAAATTTTTGGGAGGGGGAAAATTCTCAATTTGCCAAATGGAACTTCAAAATGTGCCGAATGAAAAAAATACAAGTATGTAGACAAACTTACTACCACTACTTTGTGAGAAAAGACGATGGGTGTAACTTAAAAAAAGAAAAAAAGGAAAAAGAAAAAAAAAAAATAAGAACTTCGATAACTAACAACGGGGTTGTGTGCTGAATCGTCAAAGCGATTGATTGTATTTCTTATACATATTAAAACATATTGACTGCAAGACACAGTGGCGTACTCAGAGGGTGGGCTGACAGGCCTGCAGCCCCCTCCGAAAATTTCAAAACGAATTTTAATAATGTAAGCCACTGGCAAGACAGATTATAAAATATTGCATATTAGTAGCTTATTTTTCAATGGCGAATCAACGAAATTATCTAACGGGATTTTTTTTTTCAACGCTATTTCTTCATATATTACATGCATAATTTATTGAAAATGATGAAAACTAATTTTATTAAATTCTAAAAAAAAAAGCATAATGTCTGAAAAAAAATTTGAATGGCTAAATTTTTTTCCAAAGGCATGACGACTTTTAACACAGAAATTAATTTGTTTCTAGTTATTGAGATCGGTGGCGGATTTACCAAGTCACACATGTCGCAACTGTGACACAAGAGCCCGGAAAGGAATTTAAACTGCACATGAAAAAATTTTCACGTTAAACAATGGGCTCCCAAAATGTATTGCGGCAGGCTCTCAAGTGTGGGAGTCCTATGGCCATTGATTTAAATCAGTGAGTAAAAAATGCATTGAAACAAATTAAGAGGAAGAAAAAAAGGTCAATTTAAAACTAACCGTTAATAGCGATAATTCGCTGCTTGAAGCAGTCTTTATTTTTTTTCTTACCGCATCAAATGGATTTTTTGGAGCTCCAGCAAGTTTCACGGAGATATGTCTTCCACCGTGGCAAAGTTCCTCATGTTTTCGTTTATAATCGTCATCAAAATTAGTTCCACAAATTAAACACTCAACTTTATATCGTTTACGAATTATCTTCATTGCAAGCAAAATCAATAAATTAAGAAAAAGACTAGGTGACCCGTGCGGAATTCCGCAAAAAAAAAAAAAATTGTAAAATCTTGTACGTTTGCACGACATCGCCATCAACTGCCGTCGTTCTGACAACTTTTCAAAGAGATCAAAGACACGTTCACTTTTACAACTACTACAAAAGTGATACCCTATATTAAAACCAAATACCCAAGGCTACTACTAAACTAAATACTAACGTTATCGCAAAACTACCATAGTATTTTGAAACAATAAAAGTTACAATTAAGGTTTACCGAGCTAAGCCTTGGCTTGAAATGTCGCATTTAAAATTGATTTGAACAACAATGGTATAACGATTTTAACAGTTGAGCAAAAAATTTAACTTTTTCAAACTTCAATCGCTTATAAGTCGCTTAAACGTGGATTTTCGAGATTCTCGTTACGCGGCGCTAGCGGAGAAACGTTCTAAAGAACGCATTTTTTTTAATCTTTCGAATGAAATCAAAATGGAGACGATACGACAATTATTTCGCTAGATAGAGTCAATTTTGTGCCCAAAAATTGAAGTTCGAATAAAAAACGAACCGACACTTTTTAGAGGGTGGGTCTAATTTTCGTCAATAGCCCGCGGGATAAGCTTCAAAATCATAAATTTTCTTGCAATTCGATAAAGAAATGAGCGAGTTTCGACCGGGTATAGGATTCGGCTTAGAGAAATAATATATGGAGATAGATGTATTTCAGTACTATAATTAAAATGAAAAACAATATTGAACTAGTTCGACGGTCGATTCTTTTTCGTAGTGAAGAAAGTCAAGAAATGGAACTAACTAAATGAAGCTAAGCAGATAATATTTTTCAGTGCGAGAAATGAGAAAATCTGCTAGTGAAGCAAAAAAAAAAAAAAAAATCTGAAGTCACCGCACATATTAGAGCTCTTTGCGTTCAAAGTGCAACATTTATGCATTGCAGCATTTTCACTATACATTATCCGTCTTGTCTGGAGTCATGCTACACACCCTATGTAATTCATTGAAAGGCGCCAAGGAAAGAAACGGCTTCGTTCATAGTAAATAACGTCAATGAAAGAATGAGATATCTTTTTATTAATCGGATCTTCTCATTTCAAAGATGACAAATGTATAGCAAAAAAAAAAAGAAAGATTGCAAAAAAATATTTCAATACGATTCCTGAATGTGCCGAATCGTTGTCCGATTTTGCCGAATGAGGAAGATGTTTGGGAGGTCCCGGTGACCTCCCTGGACCTCCCTTCGGGGCGCTCCTGACCGATACGAGTGCATATGCAATAGGCAGTCTTAAGTACAGCTATTTGGCATCTGGAAAGGTACCAATGAGCAGAAAACTAACTTACGAGTACGTTTGTTTTACCCAAGCTCATATGGTACAAATTTTTCGCATCTAGGCAGTCATCGTTTTAAAAATTAACATAGATATCAAAGCGCATGCGCAGCTATACAGATCATGTAATCTCTCGTTAACAAAACCAAGATGGATGTCATTTGTTGTGAAGAAGCAAAAAGACGAAAAAGCGTTTAAATATGAAGTAAGTCGCTATTTTCTTCATACTTTTAACACAAAATATCGATGATTATAAGCTTGACACGCTATCATATGCAAGAAATTAATCGGGCATGTTTTATAGTATCAATCCTTGCAAGCCATTAGCCTTATTTCTGTATTTTTAATATAGGCTATTCTCTGTAAACTGGTAATTTGCTGTCCGGACCGAGTATTTTAAAAATAATAAAGTGTAATAAAGTAATTATCACTCTTATACAAGTAAAGCATTAATACTTTGTGACCCAATTGTACTTTGAGGGATAACAATTAATTTTTTTTTCTAGAAATTATCTAAGTGCTAAAAACACAGTCCCCTGGCTGTCCCAATCGTATTGTCTAACACTTCAAGGTAATATTCCAAAAATCCTATCAACACTACATAAATTTGACAATTATTATCTAAAAATAGAATAATGCAGCTATATTTTTTTCATGATATAAGGTCTAATTACTTATTTTTTAAACTTAAAATTGTCATGTAAATTCTGTCCGGAGATTTTTCAAACAGTCCCCTGAGTCAAATTCAAAGCTCCAAAAGAAAAAATATGTTACTCTTGCAAATGTATTTTGACATGAAGTTTAAAGCAATCAGTGTGAATTTGCTGAGATTGCCGAGAACGGTGCTGAAACGATACTTTGTTTACTTTCAGAGCCACATTTGTGATGAAAGTATGCATCAGGATCGTTACGAAAACAGTTCTCTGGGAATTGATTTTATTAATGTTAATTAGTTTAATTATGAAACATATTAGTTATTATGTCCAATATTTGTGCCTAAATTTATAGGTAGTCTCGTAACTAATTATGCTCCAATAGTTTTGCAGATATTACGCAACAAAGAGAAAAAACACAGTCACCTGGCACAGTCCCCTGCCTAGTTATACCAGGCGGGGGACTTACCCCCTATCACAATTTATCAGAAAAACACAAGCTTCAATTGGCCCTCTTTCAAACCAAAGTAATAGATTCATTTTCTGAGCAATAGTGAAATAATTATACGAACATTTAAAAAAAAACCATTCCCGGACGAATTTCGTGTGAAAAATGACGAGTTTACAAAGAATCGCCCATATAGAGCTTTTAAAAAGAAGTCGGTGGCTGAAAATGTAGGTATTGAGAAAATGTTAATCAACGAATAGTTCACTTGAAGTGTAAGTCATCATAGTAGAATTAAACCTGAAAACCAGTGACTGTATTTGGTATAGCCTCTAAGAACTTTACTTGTCTACGCTCGATTACAGTTTTAATTGGATTCAAAATTCCCAAAGGTAGTGTGATGTAGATTTTTTTCTTTTGCCTTAAAAAGTGTTTTTCCCCCGTTCAAGATAAGGAGCTCACAAGTAACTGCTTTACACAATGCTATTTCAAGATTATTTATTCAAATTCAAATTGCTTGCTTCTGAGGTTTGCAGTCCTTGCGTTTGATATCGGCATTAATTAAAAACTAATAATACAAAAAAACTTTTTTTAAGTAACCCTTCGTTCCGTGAAATTTTGATCGCTCTGAGGGGGTGGTCACTTCCAATTGTTATCATTGCAATTGTAAGATAATTTCTATGATACCAAATGTAAGCAAGTTTATTGCATTTTTTTATTTAAAATGAAGCTTAATACTTCTCTAACGCGTAAACGGTAGTTTATTTGTTTCATTACATTTTGTGAAAAATAACTTTCATTTGCAAAAAAATGTTATTCATCTGATCGAGGTTTATTAAATCAATTGTTCACATTGTTGCAATTGAGATCACTGGCCAACAAATGAACAATTATGAATGAAACTTTTACTCCAAAATTATCGCAATTCGTTAACACTCAGTAACACTTCCCCTAACTGTGCACTTGCCGACTGCCGTAGAATGACTGCCATGGTCTTTTCGTAAGCCGGAAGTTGGAGTCGGTGTCGAAATTTATTCAAGACACCAAAACATAACATACAATAAAACTAGTAAAAGACAAATAACAGGGTACAATACAAAAACAGCAAGACAAAGGACTTACAAAACACAGAGATATGAAAGAGATATCCAAGGCCGTATCCAGAAAAAAATTTCGGGAGGGGTCCAGTTTCGCACTTTGCCCAAACACACATACATTTTTTGGTGTGTTATGAGTCAAATTTCTAGCTGACCCCCCCCCCCCCCACGATGTTTTGATGTGTGTGTGTGTGTGTGTGTGTGTGTGTGTGTGTGTGTGTGTGTGTGTGTGTGTGTGTGTGTGTGTGTTTTCTCCACTTCTTTATTCTTATTATTTTCTTGAACTGACCTCTATTGGGGGTAGGAGTATCAAGAGAGATATGCAATGAGAATTTTTTTAAGTGGGGTAGAATATCCCGTATTTTCAGGGGGTCCGGGGGTTTGTCCCCCGGGTAAATTTTTGAAAAAAAGTTTTAAAATTCTGCATTTTGAGGCCTTATATGGGGTAATTGGGACTTCAAAAACATGTTGGAAAAGTAGGTAAACAACAATCTTATAAATTTTCTGCATTCCTTTGCAAATTAAGATTAATCAAAGCATAAAAAAATGTTTAGTTTAACAAATGATTAACATGAAGCGACAGAGAGGAAGGACAAGGGAGGAGAAAAGATTAACACATTATCACTTGCTTACATCGGTTTTCACTATAGTTACATAGTAGTTTTTGATCAGTTCTCCAACTCACCGACATACACAGCACAGTAAAATAAAATAACCAATAGCATAAAACACATATAATTCTTTAAAAGAAATAGTGTAGAGATTTAAAAAATAAGGGTTCAAAAATAAGGGTTCAAAAATAAGGGGGGGGGGTTAGGTTTTCTCTGATGTTACCAAAATAGGGGTGATAGGTAAAATAACAATAAGGGGAAAGAATAATAAGCAGCATTTTAAACCGTATCAAACAACGTAGAACGATGCTAATTTCAAATACATATAAAGCAGTGAGTGACCGCCCCTAAGCAAGGGCTAAGGCAGGAACATGCAATACACCGGCAGCTCGTTTATTTCAATCCATGGACTGCAGTTTCAAGCTTATTATGCCCTCATCAGCATGGAATACGAAAGTAAACGAGTTGGAGGCAGAAATCCTCTTATAGATCAAAGAGAGCGAAAAAAACTGGTAGCTAATGTGAAATTAGAATGCCAGCGAGCGACCGCACTTGGGAACGGTGCACTTGAACATAGTTTATTTGAATATGTCAAAAGGAAAGCATATGCAAGTTTTAAATTGAAAACTTCGGAGAGTTCCCACCCATAACCCATCAACTCTTTTTTAAGTGGAAAGTTTCGCGAGTGCTAGGCTCGGCTTTCACGGACGAACAGTACCTCTAAATATTGGAGGTGACAAGTAAGGTCGAAAACTTCCAGTAACTTACTGCCGAGTTTTTCAAAATTTAAAGCTAATGTATTGATCTTTTTTTTTTCACCTTCTAATAACGGGAGATACATATTTACCTCAGTGAGTCGAATAACTCATGTTTCATCTAAAGTGGAGATGAATTGAAATCCATTTCCCCGAAACTTCGGCCTGACCAAAGCATGAGGTGTGATTCGGCCGCTTCGCCCTACAATGATTTATGTTGTAAATTTTATGTTTAGATATGCAAATAAAAGCTAATTTCTAGTATACTTTAGTATTTAATTATATCAGTTAGTTCCATTGTAAATATCAATTTAACTGTAGAACATGCTTTTTATATTCCAAATAACGCTTCATGTTACTCATTTGCATTAAAAAAATAAAAATGTGTGCTTTCCTGGTACTACCAGAATAAAAGAAGAACAAAAAGTTTCAATTAGTGAAATTGATTTAAAGCTAAAACTATTGTGTAAGACCAAGAAAATTGCAACTTTCGGAGTATAGTATCATTTTATATGCATTTATTATACGTTCAATGCTAAAACTTCAATATATACAAAAACCGAGACTTCGGTGTTAGGCGCTTCGGCAAAACAGCGCTTCGCGCCATCTCTTAATTTCACCCAGTTAATACATATACCGCATACATTTGGAATAAAGGAGCAAAAGATTTTTAAACCTGACTTTAAAATGTGAATAAAAAGCAGCTTATTTCTAAAACTTTATCTACAGTTTTCAAAAAATTGATAACTGTCGGGAAGAAATGGTTTCTAGAATAATGCTAAATACTATCCTTAGATACGAAAACAGTCAAAAATAGCTCTTACATTCTTATTTGTGTTTTTTTATTTCTGGTACAGTGGACGTCGGTTAATTGAATCAACCGCTGTACTGAATCGAAACTGTTTAGAATAAGAGTGATTGATATAGGCGGCGGCCGCTGTAATAGTATTATGAAATATTCTTGTAAAACGAGCTTCCTTACAAGTATACTGACGTAACAGTGAAGTTTTTCCTAGGAATATACACAGCAGCTCCCCAACAGCAGCTCAGAATGTTTAAATAGAGATTTCTGGTGTTAACTTTCTGAGTATAACCTTCGACAAACCAAAAAAAAAAAAAAAAAAGCCGGGGAAATTGTTTAAAAATTAAACAGCCATATAATTTTCTGAAAACATTTTTCAAAGACTGCATACTTCCTTTTCCACATTTTAGTTTAAATAATTAAGCTTCCTTTCCAAAGTCACTGCGACATTAACAAAGGGATGAGATAAACTTGTTTTTGCAGAAGACAATTTGTTACATGGTTCTTATATGTTTCAAAGTTATCAAATTGTGGTAAGAGAGAGGGGATAATTTTTTACTACTTTTTGAAGCGGCCCCGGAGTCGGCTAGTTTTTAATTTCCCAATTCAAGGAAGATAACTTTAAAAATAATGATAACTTTAAATTTTTTAAATATATTTTTACAGTTGGAGCCCGCTTAATGGAATAGCCATTTTGCCATGAAAAAAAATTCTAAAAAGAGGGACATTCTATTTTCTGTTATCAAATGACTAATTACAATGGTTTATTGAAAATGTCATATAAGAGGGTTATTCTTTTAACCAATATTTTAATAAACGGGCTCGACTGTAAACATTTTGTCCGCACCTAAATCGGTGTGTTTACATTAGTAAAGCTCCTTGTAGTAATTTGCGTCACATTTCATGAAAGTAAGGGAAAAAATGCGCTCAAGGATTTGTACTTTAAAATACAGAAATAAGATTCAAGGGATAGTACTTCAAAAAAGCGCTTTCCTCTAAATGCGTTCAAGGGATAGTATTTAAAAGTATGAAATAAGGTTTTCATATGAAGGGCCAGGGGGGGAAAATTAAAGTGACCAAAAAGCGATTTCGAGAAAAACGAAGAACAAAGTTAGAGTTCTCGTAACTCCCTTTGTAGTTAATAGTTTTCATGCACATTTTGATCGATTCTCATCTTTTTTTCCCCTTGTTGTTCTACCAGATTATATTAATCATTCATAGCCGCTAGATAGCGCTAATATCTCAAAATTGACGAAAAAGTGACTTTCATCTTTTTCCCCCTATTCCTTCATATAAGTTTCGGTTTCGCCGACCTTGGACGTGCGATTTCTCTAACGGGGCAAAAATGGCGGCCAGATCTAAATTTAGCTTTCCTCCAGCTTCCCCGTCTCCATGCCAACCAACTATATTCAAATGTGGTTTTCAATGACTGCCACTTATCTTGTGCAATCAAATGAAATGGCGCTTAGCGATGGGTTGTGTGTCAAATGTTTTTGAACTCCTCGACCAGGAAATGGCATTTGGCGTTAAAACGCTTTTCTGCCCATTAATGTGGAGGACTTGATGACTTGATTCCGAAGTCTGGCTCGAATTTGGCGATGGAAGGCTGTCAGGGATTTCGGACGGGTGTATGGAACGTACACGCGAGGGGAATTAATTTGATTGAGGATTTTAATCAGTTCATCTCCAGTCGTATCATGCTAATTTATTGCTGTGGGCGGATTTTTGTTCTGAAATCGTTGTTTCGACGATAATTTCGCCCTTCTTATTATGAATTTGATTCAATATTTTAATTCAGGACTTGTGTTTTGAAATTGAAAAAGGAAAATAATGAAATGTTATGGGTGAAATCTTTCTATATGTCTTCATTAAAAGAGATTTTGATTAAGAAATGGAAACTTCATCAGAATGGCGGTTTGCTTGATAAAATCGTAGGAAAAAACTCTAGAATAAAGATTTTATCAGAATATGGTTTAGAATAAGCATTATAGAGCTTAAACAATAATAAGCAAAAGCAATTTCCATAAAGCTTTCGATTTTAAGCTGTTAAGATTTTAAAGTAAGAAAAAAAAGATAACCACTGTCAATGCTTGCAATTTCACACTAAAAGCTCGAAGTCCTTTGTACACAAAAGTTACGTTAGCAATGAATGACAATAGAAAATTCGTTCAGTTTTTGCAAAAGCGTATCATTGAAATGCCCACTTGCAATTTCTTTCTTGGAAACATGTTATCAGAGAAACTTCATTTTTTAAAAACTAAAACCATTCCACTTATTTTCTTAAAACCCTTCAACTAATTATGTTTAAATTCTACGTTTATTCGATAATTAAAAACTTTGTAACAGTTATCTCACAATCTGTTGTATTGGTAGGGCTCGTCTACATTAGCTAGAATTAGTTCGAGTCATGTGGTTTTATATCTTCGTTACAAATGGTATTTCTAACTGAAATGGCCAAATTACACTGAAAACAGTAAGATTTCTTAAGTGAATTTATTATTCCAGAAACAAGAAAGGGGTACTCTCGATTAGGTTTATTATTATTGTCTCAGATTGATTTAGTACGAGAAAAACTAAAATTTAGTGTGACAAAAAATGTTCAGCCATTTTGTATGTATATTTTACGCTTTCGTAAAAATTGAACGAATTTTCTACTATCATACTTCACGAAAAACTAACGTAACTTTTGTGTATGAAGGATTTTACCAGATTTTAGTGCTAGATTGCAAGCGTTGATGTGGAATTTTATTTTTAGTGCAACATGTGACATTAAATTAAAAATAATAGTACATTCTTCAATGTTTTTTTTTTTTTTTGCGTAGCAATACTTGCTGCTCAATTTCATATTTTTTTGTGCTTTATGTCACTTTTTTGAAGCAAATTTCGTTATTTAAGTTCATAAATTGTCTGAAGTGTTTTAGAAAATACTTTTTTCCGTTCAAAAACGCTAGTCCATAGAGCTTTCCTAGCTTTCCTTAGACATGTCCTTAGAAATTAGCTATAAGCTAAGTTCATAGCCATATATTTAAAACATTAAAATAGGAATTTATGATTATTCGGAAATCTACGAAAGGCAACCGACATTACAATTAATTTACATGTTTTCAACAATATTGTAAAATTGTACTTTAAAGCACATGTAACGTCATTTTTCGCAAATAAATTCAAAATAGGTCAAAACAAATAGTTGTCTCTGCATGGATTACAAAAAGTCGAAAATTGCATGTTATATTTCAGAAAAAAAAATCAATACTCTATTTTCTAAAAGTGAGGAATTTTCAATATTTAGATGCTTGGAATCTAATTAAAATACGACAAGTCAGATAGTTAAAATATTCAACAACAGTTTATTCTAACTTACTATTTTATGAACGCAATAAACTCTTCAATGAACTATGCGTTGCGATATAATTAGCTCTTAAATCTCTAATTCCTCATATTTACGTGTTCTAAATTTTAATTAAAACAGCAATTTGTAGTATAGTCCGTAAAAGTGGAAAGGCGTTTGAATCAAAAATTAAGTAAGAAGTTAATCACATTCGTTATCCCATGAAAGACAATTGAAAAACCAAAACTATAAGTTTAAAAAATACTCTACAGAACCCAGAAATTTGAAACGTAAACAAAAAAAATGAATATAAAAAAAAAAACCTTCAAAGGTTGGCTTTCTTCTTTGATTGTGAGAACTTTAATTTTACCGAAACGAATTCGAGTTTTGCGTTCAGTTGACTATTTCATTTATTAGTACAAAAAATGAAGTATGATGCCCACATTCATGCTTAATAAATATTATAACATTAAATCAGTTCTAAAGTTCTTTAATTTCTCAGATTTAAGTGTTCTGCATTTGATTAAAAAAAAAAAACAATTTGTTTTCCAATGGAAAAATAAAAGTCTCTAGGACATAAAAATGTACACTACTTCACGAAGCGGAAACCCGTCTAAATATATATATATATATATATATATATATATATATATATATATATATATATATATATATATATATATATATATATATATATATATATAAATTTGTTCTCATAACAGTATTCAACGGAAAACATTACATAGTAAAACTATAAGTTTTTTTAATAAAAGTTTTTTTAATAATAAGCTACAGAGCAAATAAAAAATTTTAAAAGGAAAAAAAATGAAAATGGAAAATTATAGCACCACTTCTAAATCTTTCTCCCCTCCTAGTCTATAAACTTTAATTTGTCAGAGAAATTTTATTTTTGTATTTAATCGATTAATGTCTATTCGTACGTACAAATTGAAATATAAGACCTCTATTGATATTTAATAAATATGTTGAGGTATAATTAGTGCTTATGTTCTTTATTTTCTCGTATTTACATGCACTATATTTGATTAAAATAACAATTTGTTTTCCTCTGGAAAAATAATAGTCCCTAGGACACAACAATGTACACAATTTCACGTAGCGGAAAGCCTTCTAAATCGAAAATTAAGTAAGAATTTATTCTCATTCTGCATTCCACGGAAAAACAATCGATGTCAAAATGATTCTATCGCAGTATTTTGCATAGACTCCCGGGATTACTATAGAGCTTACTGATAGCAGGATATTGCATTTGTAGGTAACACAATCAAAGCGCATTTCCCGCTAAAACGCAATTCCGAGGAGCGCTTCAGAATCTATTTCCTTCCCGCTTTTTTCCTAACTAAAGAATAATCGAAAGGCGCGAAAACGCTTCTGATAGATCATGCTCTGGGCTTGGGGGAGAAAAGAAAACGAGGAGAGGAAAAGTGTTTCTGGGATGTTGTACATTCTTTTTATCCTTTGGAAATTCGAGCAGCTAATTCCATACGACTTTAACAACTTAAAGTATTTTAACTAGAATGTCAGGACATATTGTTGTTTCAGAATGCTGAATGAATTTCAAGAAATATTTTTACTAAGTTCAGAGCACTGAACGTACTTAGACTTGCTTAACCCTGCACTGCATAGCGTTGCCAATTGGATACATGGACTATTTTTCCTTGTGACCATGCATAAGGCAACTCAAGCATAAAAAGCAAGTATTAAGTATCTATAAAGCAAATATAACCATCTATTGTCAAAATTATTTTTTTTAAATGTGTTCCAATGTTTTCTTACTACACTAAAAAACATATTTATGTCTGTCAAAGAGCAAAAAATCATGCAGTGTACGGTTAAGGGTAAAAAAATGACATATTAACAGCAGTTTGAGTAGCAATTTCCAAACAAGAATGTGGTATTGTAAAAATATTTCAACTCTAATTTTCAAAAATATTTTCAAGTTCTTGGAAATATTTCCCTTTCTGATTAAAGAATAATCTAAAGGGGCGAAAACGCTCCTAATAGATCCTGCTTTGGGCTCAGGGGGAAAAGAAAACGAAGAGAGGAATAATGTTTCTATGATGTACATTCTTTTTATCCTCTGAAAATTTGAGCAGCTAATTCCGGACACTAACTTTAATGATTTAAGGTATTTTAACTACACTCTCAATACAGTACTGTTTTTTCAGAATGCATGATATCTACATTTCCAAAGAAGAAAATGTTACTGTTTAACAGAAGTTTGAGCAACACATTCCAAACTAGAAGGTGGTATTCATTAACGTATTTAAACTCTAATTTTAAGAAATATTTTTGCAAAATTCAGAACGCTTAATGTACTCAAGATTATCTAAGGGAAAAAAAAGGTCATATCAACAGCAGTTTGAGAAGCACCATCCAAACTAGAATGCGATATTATTAATATATTTTAACTCCAGCTTTCAGAAATATTTTCTAGTTCTTGTAATTTATTTCCTTTTCTAACGGAAGAATAACCGAAAAGCGTGAAAACGCTTCTGATAGATCATGCTTTGGACTCGCCGGAGAAAGAAAAAAGGTGTTTCTGGGATGTTGTTCATTCTTTCTATCCCTTGAAAATTTGAGCAGCTAATTCCTGACATTAACTTTGTTGAATTAAAATATTTTAGCGAGAACTTCCAGACGTATTATTTTTTTCAAAATGCTAAACGATCTCTACCTTTTCTAGAGGAAAACGGTACATTTTAACAGAAATGACAGATTTCTAACTAGCAGGTGGTCAGGTTTTTCACAGGTGATCATGGGGAGGGGCATCCCCCCCCTCCCGACTTCGGGAAAATCAATTAGGCTTGGTTTTTAAGCTGTTTTTTGGTATAATTTACGTTGAATGTATAACTCCATATTAGAGGAGTTTATATCAACACCCCCTCAAGGAAAAATCGAAATAACGAGCCTGCAAGTAGTATTCATCAATGTAATTGTAAAACAGTGGTCGAAAACTTTGTACTATAAAATGAATAAAAAATGGACTACGTTTTAAAAAGTACAAATACATACATTAAAAAGAATTTAAAACTCAGCAAACAACTGTTTCGGGGCTATAAGCCCCATCACCAGTGCATAAAAATACAAAGAAAAAGACAGGTTCACATGCCAAAGACTGACAAGTGAACTAACAACTGTTGGCTAAGTTTTAAACAACAACTCATTCATCAATGTATTTCAACTCAATATGTACTCAACTTTTAAGAAACATTTTTGCAAAATTCGGAACGCTTAACCTACTCAGGATTGTCCAAGGGAAAAGGGACATATCAACAGAAGTTTGTGTGGTGCCTTCCATACAAGAATGGAGTATTAATATATTTCTACTCAAATTTTCCAAAAAACTTTATTACTTTTGGAATATATACACCTTCTACTTTTCCTAACTAAAGAACTATCGAAAAGTGCGAAAATGTTTATGATATAACATGCTTTTGGTGTGAAGGTTGAAAGAAGAGAGGAGAAAATTGTTCTTGGAGTTTTGTACTTTTTTTTTGGGGGGGGGGGGGTCTCTCTATAAATTTTGAGTTGCACATTCCAGTTTGAAGTCAAAAGTTTTGCCACCGAAATGTCGCTGCCAAAATGCAGTTTTCTCAGTGAATATGTAAGGTGACCATAAGTCTTTTCGAAGCAGACTGTCCATTTTTAAGGTAATCTGTTCCGTTCCCACATGTGCTAAAATGTCCCGTTTTCTCTAGAGACACAGCGGTACAATGAATATTTCAGCCACAAGTCACTGGGTGGAGGAACTGTTAAAGAATTTTCGATTACTACCAATAAATTAAATCATGCATGCAACATTTTATCTTTGCACCATTTTATCTTTGCACAATATTAATGCCCTCATGGAAAAAATATTTTCGCTTATAACAAGTTTGTATTTTTTCCCTTGTTGTTAAACTAAGGAAAACTGGGGCCGTGGTGGCCCGATCGGTAAGGCATCGGACTCGTGTCCGGAGGGACCCGGGTTCAATCCCAGCCGATCAAAGATCCACCGTCTTGATTAATGGTGGCTGGGGGACGTTAAAAATGTCGTGGTCACAAAGTCCTCCAAGTGAAACGATACCTCTGGGGGTGCTGGGCCTAGGGTTTGCTCGACCCTAGGTTCTAGTTCAAAATTAAGAACAGAGCGCTCTTCAGGGCCCTATCCCGGTTGAACCACTAAACTGTGGTAGGTACGGGGGACCCTGGAGTGTGAAATGAAATGAAATGAAACTAAGGAAAAAAAATCAGCCGCAAATAACAGTTCTTAAAGCACTGTTGATTTTAAAAATAAATTGTATGAAATTCTGCCTTGCATTTCACCTACTTAAAATCAGCATCAAATTTACACAAACATTTTTTAAAATTTGTTTGAGTTAATATATTAATTCTTGTCCTTTAAGTGTTAACATCAATTCAGTAAATACATAAACTATTCTCTTTCAAGCGTTAATTTCCAATTTCGTCTCTGTCATAAACTATACTTAAGAAATAATTAATTTTAATGTGCAAGTGAAGGTGCCTAAAATTGGTAATTGGAAAAAAATCAGTCGCAAATAACAGTTCTTAAAGCACTGTTGATTTTAAAAATGAATTGTATGAAATTCTGCCTTGCATTTCACCTACTTAAAATCAGCATCAAATTTACACAAACATTTTTTAAAATTTGTTTGAGTTAATATATTAATTCTTATCCCTTAAGTGTTCACATCAATTCAGTAAATACATAAACTCTTCTCTTTCAAGCGTTAATTTCCAATTTCGTCTCTGTCATAAACTATACTTAAGAAATAAATAATTTTAATGTGCAAGTGAAGGTGCCTAAAATTGGTAATTGACCCATTTTGAGAAAAATAATGAAAGCTCAAATAATTCATATATCCTATTAGAAATTCAAAGCTACAACTTTTCCGAAATTTCATTTATTTAATATTCAACCCTAAAATATTTGGATAATTAATGGCATTGCCTACATCTAATCTTCTATCAAAAAGTACTCTAACATATAATAAAACGTAATTATTGCATAAAAATAGAAGCATGACATCATGATTCATTAAAATGTTTTCAAAAATAAGAAGAAAAAACAGTTTGAATGTTTCGTAAACAATATTTCTTTTGTTAACATTAAGATTCTAATGTCTTAATAATGTGGAAAAAATATAACGTAGGAGTTATTTACGTCCGATTATTTATAAATAAATTTTAGATTTGAGACACCCATGTCCCACAGTTCGCGAAGACTTAGAGACATTTCGTCGGTTTTTCCTAGATAATTTATACCATTTTATTGCTGCCTTATGAACGAGTTTTAAGTAATTTTAGCTCAAATATATACTCTCAACAAAATATTGGTCAAGTAGTTATATTTTTACAGACAAAAATTTGCTTATTAAATTTCAAAAAAAAATAATAGTTTTCCAAAATTACGAATTTCGCTTTAATAAACCAACAAATCAGAAATTGCCGATTCTCATTTGCTCATACTCCTTTCATAAATAAAAAAATAAATAAATAACAGTAGAAAAAAAATCCATAGAAGCAAATATTCTCAGTATATTTACAAAGATCTTACCTGAAAACTTTCCGTAAATACGATTTTGACGCTTTATTTTATTTCCTCACAACTAGAGATTCGATTTCTTTTGTGTAATTTCCAATCGTTTGGGACAAAAAATAATAAACTCGCCAAAAAACTTTACTTCCATTGTAATGCCAGGAACAAATAGATATAGCCGAGGATAGAACGAAGAGAGCTTCTAAAAGAACGGAAATTATACCTTTCGAATAGTCTCTGCTCAATTCTTATTTAATATTATATGATTTTTTATTTAACTCTGATGTTTGTAGCGGTTGTCATCGTTTTGTGGAAATATAGACTCGAAGAAAATGGCGAACTTATTATATTAGGCTTTTATGTTTTTAATTTTGTCCTTTTTTTGGCGGCAGAACGGAAATCGGCGTCGAATACTCAAGAAAATGGCATTGTGTGGATTTTAACAAAAGACTGGAATTGCAATCGACTTGTTTCGCCGAACATCTATTCAGCATTGTCCTTTTCATCAACGCGAAACTGTTTAGGGGGTAGAGGGAGGTTGCACATATTAAATAGTCCGTCCGAATATTTAATTTGTCATTATTTTTTTCGCATAATTTGAAAATAGGTTTCATGCTCCTATCACCGAGTAGTCTTATGGTTTTAACAAGTGCAAGCACTATTACTTGTTAATAGTGGGTAAACCCGAAATTCTCTGAACCTCTATTTCGCATTGTTCTTTTCATCAACGCAAAAAAAGTTTTAGAGATTGAGAGAATTTGCACGTATTTAATACTCCATTCGAATATTTAATTTGGCTTTATTTCTTTCACATAATCTTAATACATAAAAATTACGTGTCCCTGTGTTTGTGGCAATGGACTCCTCAGCTACTGAACCGATTTTAACCAAATTTTGCACGCAGTTTCAGTTTAGTCCAACTTAAATGATAGGATAGTTTTCGTCTCAATTTAGAACCGCAATATATTTTTTATTGCAAATTATCTATTTAGCTACCAGCTTTTCTGTATTCTTGTCTAAGCCTTTTTACTAAGCCTTTTCTGACTCCTCCATGGCTGAGCGACATAAAGCACACGTTCTGGCAGCTTCCGGAGCGCAGTAAACAGGTTGTAAGTTAGCGATGCGTTGAGTGTTATTTGACTTTTTTGTGAAGTAAATTATAAACAAACGCGTTACTTCCCTTGAAATTTATATGTGATAAGCTGTCAAAAACGATTGCCACTTAAGAATTTTTACGCCTCTGAGGCTGAGAGGTGGAAAGCGCTTGGTGGGATAGCTCCTGGACTGCATTTAATTGGCTGTTCTTCTTACTACTATTATATATACAAAACTTTGTTTTGATGGATTTATGGATGGAGTAGTCAGTTGATAAGCAGTCCGAAAAAATTCTTTTTAACTAAGCCTTTTTTGAGCCTCTGTCGCCGGGCGACATAAAGCACATGTTCTGACAGCTTCTGGAGCGCAGTAAAATAGGTTGTAAATACAGAAACAAAAATGGATGATTAATGTAGGTACTTATTTATTTATTTATTTATTTATTTATTTTTTTTTTTTTTGTATTTTCTAATAAAAAAAACTTAATAAATTCAAAAAATTTCTTATTTATTAGCGAAACAGAGTTCACCGGGTGAGCTAGTTTTAAATATGTTTTAAGCGCCTAACACATAGAAGTCCTATAGTTTTGATAGTTGCATTCGATATTACTTGTGAATAGTGAGTACACCTAAATATAGTCATCTACTCCATTCGTATTTGTAACCAGTATAAAATCGGTTATGTATAGAATAGCAAGATATTTCACGAAATAACTGGAGAAGACAGTTAAAATACATAAAATTATTGAATTCTGCGATTCAACTGGGTATTTTAAAGAATAACAATTACCAAATAGTTAATGTACGAAATATGGCATTCAAACGTTCTTTAAACTGGTTCCAGCTTTTTTTAGTTTTGAGCTTCGTGTAGCAGCTTTGCATTGACGTGTGTGTGTATGTGTGTGCGCGCGCTCCATTACGTTGCTTTTAAACTTTGCATCAGACGGTGTATTCATAAGAATAAATTATATCATTTACTTTTCTGTTTTATTCCACTATTTTTTTTAAAGTAATATTTGACTGAAAGGAAAAAGAAGGAAAAAAAAAACACTGCTGCGAGCCCAATGCCTGAACATTACTGACCAGGTTTTAAATATCAGTTTTCTGACTTATATTTTACAAAATAGATTGATGTTCTTGAACCCAAGAAATGAAAAATAATGTTTCAATGCAAGCTTTATTATAAAATACATTAATAGTCCTTTACATACTGTAATTTTCAAAGCAAATTACCATTTTTTTATTTTTAAAAAAAGTGAGTTATCTTAACTATTACGCTTCGCTCCGTGTTTCCCTACTTAGTAGTCGTAAGTAACTCGTCAGGATTTTTCACAATCAATTTTTTTTTATTTGTATGTTTAAAACATGCGAAAATACGAGACTTCAAAAAATAAATAAATAAATAAATAATAATAAATAAATAAATTAACAAAATTTACTTTTTACGGGTTATCCCCTCCCCCACCCTTTTTTTGCACTACACGGGAGCGTCGGAGGAAACTGGGCCGCACTATATTTATGACGAAATCAAACGTGAAAGAAAAAAAATCTTACTTATCCAGTATAAGTAACAGTAGGAGTCTAAAGCTGCTTCATGTACTGGAAGAGTTAGATTGTTTTGTTGGAATAAATGTAGCTCTGTATCATTCAAGCTTGGAGTAATCGCCGAATACATAATCGTAATCCGCGTAATCGATTACATTTTCTTGTAATCGTAGGCATAATCATAATTTGTAAATGGGACACTCGTAATCGTAATTTCAATCAAGTATTTCCTGTGGAATCGTAATTGTAATCTTTCTTTCAATAATAGTAATTTAGCCTTATAATCGTGTAATCTGACTTTTTTTTTCGAAATATTTTCATATATAATTTAATCTTAGTTTATGTTTTATATTGCTCATATTATTTTTAATCAATAAGTATATAAAATAAGAAAAAGTTATGTATTTATAGATTTTTAAAGCATTTTTTATGTTTAAAAAATGTTACATTTTATTTGAGAAATTTGTAAATGTCTTCACAAAATTTTACTTTTAAGAATCTTATAATTCCAATATTGATTACATGTAGACAATTTATAAATTACCAATTTATATTTTTTGTACTAGTAAATTTTTACCAAAATAAATAAATGGTTGATTTTACAGAATATAATATAATATATTACTTTCTGTTCAATACTACATGGTATTTTAAAGAAGGTTTAAATTTTACATGCTTCGTTTTCTTTCCACTTAACTAATAAGGTACACTGAAACTTGACCCCCCAAACAAAAATGTCTAAAACTTCCTCTGTATATATACAGGGTGTCCACTCCAATCGTGGACCAATAGCTAATTTCTAAACCGTTAGAGATAAGCATATAGTTTATTTAAGAAAAAATCTCCAAATTACGAAAGGAATTTTGGGTCTATTCAATGTTTTTCAAAAAATCAAATTTTGAAAGAGTTACGAAATTTAAATTTTTATACAGCCCCCCAGTCCTATCAATCATATTTAGTAAAACATTCCTGACACTGTAACGTTTAAAACTAAAAAAAAATCACTCTTCTACCACAAAAATTGACCGAGTTATGACGTTTTGAAAAATCAAGATTTTGCATTGTTTCATGACGTCATCGAGAGATCACTTAAGGGACCGTGTGCGAAATCCTTCAAAATCTTGATTTTTCAAAACGTCATAACTCGGTCAATTTTTGTGGTAGAAGAGTGATTTTTTTTAGTTTTAAACGTTACAGTGTCAGGAATGTTTTACTAAATATGATTGATAGGACTGGGTGGCTGTATAAAAATTTAAATTTCGTAACTCTTTCAAAATTTGATTTTTTGAAAAACATTGAATAGACCCAAAATTCCTTTCGTAATTTGGAGATTTTTTCCTAAATAAACTATACGCTTATCTCTAACGGTTTAGAAATTAGCTATTGGTCCACGATTGGAGTGGACACCCTGTATATATATATATATATATATATATATATATATATATATATATATATATATATATATATATATATATATATATATATATATATATATATATATATATATATTCCTAAAAAGCTGTAATCGTGTAATCGAAATCGTAATCGGCCTATAATAATCGTAATTGATTACATTTTTTACACAATCTAATCGTTTCTGTAATCGTAATTGCGATTTGACAGATAACTGTAATCATAATTGTAATCTTCATTTTTTCCTGCTTGTAATCATAATCGCAATCGATTATATTTTCTCGTAATTGATTCCAAACCTGGTATCATTACATCCCGACTTTCTAATTCATTGTTACTACTCGAGAAGAGTCCTTTACCAATGTGTTGTTCAAACGGGCCAAGTATGTTCATATTTTTAAAAGCAAAATTACAGGGCAGAGGGTTGTGAAATTGTGACTGTTTGACAAGGGGGAGCAATGAGTAACAAGAAGTGAGTCACATCAAGTTATTTTCAATAAAAATGTGCTTGTAAGTAGCGAGGTAATAAGGTGACATTGAACACTTTAATAAAATGGCGAGGGGGAAAAATTTTCTGAAAAAAAGTTCGACGTCATTTCTGTACCTCAGAACCAGAACGACGTAAGTCCAAAAATGGTTGATTTTCACTTTATTAGTGAATTGTATGTAGAATCTTATTCTGCATCCACCCATGGGAACGGTATTCTATAAAACAAATTCCTTCCAATTATTTAGTAGAATTAAAAGAGCGCGAATATCATCCTTTGCATGGTCCGACAATCGTTTTTCCCTTCTTCTGAAAGGTTACAAAAATGGACTTACATTAGTCTGGCTCTGAAGTACAGATTTAAGTACAGCCTCAATAGCTACTTGAGGGCGGTGGTCTTGTTTAAAGATGCCTATTTTTTTTCCCCTTTAACCCATTAATACCTAGCGTCCCTTTTTAGGGACGGTCCAAAAAAGGGTCTGAATTTCCCCAAAATGAACATTTTAACCAAATAATAGTGTTCAATGAGTACCTTGGTATTGTTTCAATTCGTTATGAGCAGATTGCAGCATATAACCATTGTGAAAGGTTTTCTGCAGCAGTTTTAATATGATCTTTATCAAAAATGACATCGTTCGCAATCTCAATAAAAAAAGCTAAGTTTTCAAAGTTATTCCCAGCTTCCCAGTTTATGTTAATGGCTGATTTTATTTCTTCTGATAAATGTCTTTTTATAGATTATATCGTAGGCAGAAAAAAAATTAGTAAAAAAAGTATGTACCCTCTGGGGTCTATCGTAATTTTTAAGGGACGATTTTTCTTTCCTTAATAAAAAAATTATTTTTTACATAATATTTTTTTTATTATTTTTCCTGTCCATTAAACACTGTTTGTAACCAGTATACAAAATATCTTTGGGGAAAAAAAAGTCAGGCATCAATGGGTTAAATAACAGTTGAATTAATAAAAGAAAACCAATGCATTTTGAATTTTTCTCTATTAAATCCCAAAACTTAAAACATATAGTATAAAATAGTTTAAAATTCGTTACTTCATACGCTTCTTGTCACTTTGACTTTCAATCACTTAAACATAATTCACCTAAATTACCGTGTACCTGAAAATCAATTCAACCTTCTAAAGTTTTTCAATTTAAAGCCGCTTTCCGAAATGAACGTAAGACTGAGTAATAATAAATATTTAAAAAAAAAGAAGGTACTGAACAACGAATTTTCTAATCTATCACCAATAACGTGGCCGGAGCATTAATTTTAGCAGCGCTCTCTATCCAAATGGAAGCTCCTGGAGCGAGGCTACAATGAATGACGTCGCTTTTATCGTACTCATGGGATGCGAAGAAAATGGGCAAAAATAAAAATCGATTCTAACCTCTCGTATTCCGATATATGTACATACAGCTCCGAGGTTTTTTTTTTTTTTTTTTTTTACTTTTAGTCTTCTTAATTTTATACATTTTTTCTCTTCTTCCCCGACCCTAACAGTCTTTCGCTGTGAGAGGGTCGGGTGTCAAAAGAAATACGCGCAGATCACGATCGCATAAAGATCGCGGGATCCTCTTTGTTTACGTTTATTGGCGGTAAATCAAAGGAAAGGGAAGTTTTGATTTGAAAAAAAAATCGGTGAAGAAATTCACCTGTGTAAAATTCTTAATTTTAAGCCTTTTTAATACCCTTTTATTAGTTTCACATGTGAGTTTGTTTGTTTGTTTGTATGTATGTATGTAACTCGGAATAAAAGATTCTTCACATTCTTTACAAGTGTAAAAGAAATGTATTTAATACTGTTATCAATACTGAAGACTAAACGGTATTACATGTTAAGTGTTTCAGTTGTTTGTGTGTATGTAACTCTGAATAAAAGATAAAATTCACGGACTTTGCAAATATAAAAGTAATATATTTAATACTATTATTAATACCAAGCCCTAAACTATATTGAAAAAAGTATTTTTTTAGTTTTTTTAAACTGTATTTTGATTCGTTCTCTTTTTTTCCAGGATTTGGAGCGGGAGTCTGGTTTTGGGGTAAAGGAGTCGGATTTAGAGTTGGCGAGGGGGGCATGGCTTTACAACTTCAAGAGTCGGAGTCTGTCCTTTTTCCTTCTTAATAACGAAAGCTAAGAATAGGACTCGTAGGTTTGGAGTCGGACTAATTTTGGGATAAAGACTTGGAGTCTGAGTTGGGGTTGGGGGTGTTAATGCTTTGAAGTTCCAAGAGTTGGAGTCAAAGCCGGTCATTTTCCCACCGAATTCTTAATAATGCCAGGTAAGAGTCGGACTGGTTTTGGGACATAGGAGTTGAATTCAGAAATGGGGAGGGGGGTAAGGCTATAATAACCTTAAGAGTCGGATTTGCTCATTTTTCCTCCTTAGCAACGTCAGGTAAGAGTCGGACTCGTAGGTTTGGAGTCGGACTAATTTTGGGATAAAGACTCGGAGTCAGAGTAGGGTCGGTTTAATGCTTTGAAATTCTAAGAGTTGGAGTTAAAGTCGGTCATTCGCCCACCGAATCCTTAAAAATGCCAGGTAGGAGTAGGACTCATGAAGTTAGAATCGGACGGATTTTGGGATAAAGGAGTAGGAGGCAGAGTTCGGGAGAGGGGGAGTTAAGGCTTTACAATTGTAAGAATCGCAGTCGGTCATTTTTCTTCCGAGTCCTTAACAATGCCTGGTAAGACTCAGACTAGTGAAGTTAGAATAATTTTTGGATAAAGGAGTCGGAATCAAAGTCGACGGATAGCTTTAAAATTCCTAGAGTAGGAGTCTGTTCTTTTCCCATCGAGTCATTTCCAATGCCAGGTAAGAGTCAGACTTGCGCAGTCGATTTCACTGATTTTGAGATGAAGGAATTACTGCCGGAGTCAGAGTCGAAAGCTCTAAAATTTTAGAAATCGGGTTCTGAGTCAGACTCGGTAATTTTTCTTTAGACTTTTCATCCCGTATTTTTCTCCTGAAGACAAAATGAAATATTTTCCATCCTCTGTTCTGGAAATATTTAGTTGTTTCAATACGTCTGTTTCTATAAACAGAACTTTAATCTCCGTATTACAAAAAAATAAATAAATAAATAAAATAAACTTTAATATCTTTAAAAAAAACGCCGCATATTTTTTAAGATTTTTTTTTTTTTTTTTGCCTTATGATGAACTAGTTTTTGTCGGTTTTGATAATTTCTAACAAATAGAAAAAACTACAAATTACCACATGCGTGGAAGCAGCTGAAACAAAATTGCAAGCATATACCTGTCCCATGTGGACCTGTACTATATTAGTGGATCTATCACTGGCGGGCTAACATATTTTAGCTATTAATTTGAAGATCAACTTTGCTTTTTTTTTTTTTTTTTTGTTGTTTTTTAATTTGGTTCTCTTTTTGTTATTCAGGAGTGATAAGTCCCTAAGTGATGAGGGTGAAACGGCAGACTTTAAAATTTATACGAGACAGTTCGATACATGATTGCAATGCAAAATATATTTCTATTTGCTAAAATAAATTTCTCATTGTTAGTGTTTGCTGCTTTGTCTTGTCTGTTATTCTCTCATTTATATTAATTTTATTCATATAAATCAATTTTTTTACCAATTTCTTTATCAGCTAACATGCGTACACTTAAAATTACGGGTTTCATGCGGCACCTTTAAGGGTAAAAGTTGTAGCACCAAAAGCCCAGAAGCACCCCCTCAAGGGTGCCACTTGACTTCCCATGGCACCCTTAAAGTGCCATTCGCCTCCCTTTGGCACCTTTAGGGTGCCATGGGGCCCCTATTTTTGCCATAAAGTACCCATAGGGTGACACTTGACTTCATACGCACCTTCAAGAGGGGCATAGGAAATCAAGTGGCACTATTCAGGGGGTGCCGCTGGTGCTAAAACCTTTCACCCTTAAAAGTGCCATGCCTCATGCAACCTGTAGTTTTAACAGTGTAGCATATTAACCCATTTGTGCCCAGTAGCCTAAAAACGGGACGCTTGTTAGTTACTGCATACAAAAACCTGCAATGCGTATATCATTTCACTAAAGCTGTTTTTCACAAGTTGAATAGTCCTTCTTCTTGAGAAAACCAGTTAGAGCCACTATTTGGACATCAGAGCTTATTTATTGGCAGCTATTTTCAGACAAATCAGTCAAACAACGATCCAGCATGGGTGGCCACAGAAAGTAAGTTTTTTTTTTTTTTCAAACTTATTCTCACAAAATTAAACTATTTTAAAATGATTTGCTTAAAATTGATCAGAGATGCCTTCTGTAATATTACTTTGCAAAAGAAAAGTCAAGTAAGGTCGTATTTTGCTCACTTATCTGCAAAATATCCCTTAAACAGGACGTTAAATAACTTAATGAATATGGCAACGGCGATCTATTTTACGTCTAAAATGCATGTAAACCATCCCATGTAAGAGTTTTAAGCAGATAAAAATTGAAAAGAATTGTTTAAAAAAACTTGGGCATAAATGGGTTAAGCGCTCAGTGCTTTCGCGCTACAATTAAAACTCAATGTATAAACAAGTTGTGACATTGGATTTCTTATTAAAATGTTAGCTTTAATAAATATGATGAGCGAAAAAACCCTCTTTTTCCTAGCTTTTATTTTATTTTTTTATTTTTATTTTCTACTATAAACTATATATCGCACGCATAGAAGAATACTGTCACAACTCAAAAACAGAAAAATTTAAGACATGGAAAAGAAATTGATATATTAAAGCAATTAGTAATGGTGCAGTCTATCATACATTAGGTTAGATCATTTTGGCTCATTTGCTTTCATAATGCTTTTAAAATAAACGTTTCTTTTTGACTTTAAAATCATGGCTCTGGGTACATCTCTGCACATTCAGAGTTTCGACTTTTTTAATTGTGACAGTATTCTTCTAGCGTGCGATATGGTTTTCAAATATAAAGTGAAACCCCTCAGCAGGAAAACGATTTAATATGCAGACGCAATAATACATGTACACACAATACATGTACTAAATGCATAAAGTGTATACCTATGTCGTTTCTTAATTTGCCTCAGCCAGGCCCGTCGTTTCATTAATTTTCTTCCAGTAAAAACAAGGATATTACTCCCTGAATCTCTCTATTGTGATTTCCCTAAAATCCATATCAGAATGAGAGGTACAGTACCTAAATAAAAACTAGTCCTTAAAACTACAGTAAACTCTCACTTGTATATCGCCTCATTTTTGCGCCTTTCTCACTTATACCATAATTTTAAATGGTCCCAGCACATTTCACAGCAAAATAATGATAGTATCATTCGTTTATGCGTCGCTCTAAAAATAAATATTTCACTTATGTGCGGAATTTTCCTTAAAATATAAAAATATATATATATTTATTTTCTTTAAAAAGTAAGCATTTTTCTTCACTTTCCTCTTTAATCTTTCGCCTCTATTGCTCACGGATGGCATTTTTTCCGCATGAACTAGACTTCGGAGATTGACAATTATTTCTTATGGATCGTTTTAAAGAGAACGGTTTTTAATTAGGTGTGCTACAATTTTTGTTTCCTCTTTATAATTGTAGTTACGTTATAGTAATTGCCAAACCGTAGCAACATATCCCCTTTTTTATAGAAACATTCCTATTCATTCTCTCATAACGTTTTAGTTCTTTAAATAGGCTTGTTCACTTATACGTCTCTCTCACTTGTTCGCCTTTTTCTGTTGGTCCCTTGGGCCGGCGCATAAGTGAGAGTTCACTGTATTCATCAAAGCAATGAAGTGACACTAGCTCTTAAATAGGTTCAACAGCTCCGGTAAAAGTCTTAATCAGAGTAAGTATTACTCTAATTAGTCCCTAACTCTAAATGTGCGATTTTTTTCTGTCTCCAAATTAGAAGAAGACTTTTAATTGCTTTTAAGCATATGCCTCTATTAAGTAAAACCCTACTGGGATGAAACTGGAGTAATAATTTTTCAAGAGTTTTAAAATCTGCTCTCTGTTGCAATGGAATTGGCAAATGTCCAGATGTGACAAGTCTAACTGAATGAGGGGAAAAGTGGAAATTTGATGCCCTTGCCTTCAAAGTAACTCTGCTTAATTTGGGGGGATGGCACCCCTGAAAACTAATAGTTGCTTCCATTTCTTTATTATAAAAAAAGTTTTTGGCCTTTCCATCTAATCGGTGGTCAGACTGAACGAATCCAGCGGCTTCGGTCAGAAATATTCTTTATCAATTCCGTGCTTTGACCGTTCTCCAGAAGATGCTGCGACTAATACATAGATGCACAAGCGGATATTCGGCCGCTATTTTTAACAATATAGACACCAATCATGAAAACCGCGAAGGTACAACTCATAATTTCAATCTTGTTTTAGATAAACATGAAAAAGGTTTGAAATGATAAGAGAAAATACTTGCATGTTAATCAAAATCACGAAAGGGAACGACAAAGGTGCCGTTTTTTGAGGAAAATACGTCATTTTAGTTTTGATGCTTGTTTTTCTTCGTTTCAATTTTGGTCAATGACTATGGAAAAACCTAATATTTAGCACCCTACACCTTTTCCTGGGAATATTGATGACATTTTTGTTCTCTTCATCAATGATAGACTCTTAATCTCTATCTTCAATGTCAAATGTGTCATTTTGAATGTAACCCTCTTCACATTTTCAGATTTCAGAAGTTGTTGCATCTGATTCCATATCAAAGCACTCTTAACTTATGCTCGTTAGCTTTTCCTTTGCTCTATTAATAAGACTACGCACAATAAATAGTATGTTTTGAAAGCTAATGCTCCAGTTGGAAGAAAAAATATCTCATTTGATGAGAAATAATAATTTAAAACGTCAAAATAGGCTACGTCTCGAGCCATATTCTACGAAAAAGCCGCCAATTTGTAACGAACCTGACAGCTAGCTGATGTATGTCATTAAAAAGTAAATAACTTTAAAAAGTAACAAACTTTTTTATTTTTTTGCTTTAGAAATCACATAAACATTTGTGATTTCTTAAACAACAAAATTTTGTTTATTACTCTTTCCAATTATTTTTTTAATGAAATACAGCCGAACCTCGTTAAACCCAACTCCAGATCGTCTTAACCGTATTATCCGAAGAACGATACCGTAAAGTCGGGTTACTTGGACCCTAAGGGGTTACTTGAGCCCATTGCAGTAAAATGATAAAATCTAGGTTTGGTACTTATTAGTTGAAGACTTGCACGTAGTTCCTCGTTTCTCCTCTAGGTAGAAGCACTCTGCAGTCTCTAATGCTAGTACCAAACCCAGATTTTATCATTTTACTGTGGGCTCAAGTAACCTCCTTGTGGGTCCAAGTAACCCGACTTTACGGTACACTACAAATATAGGGTAGGGTTAAATGCAGTTCTTCTTAGCAGTCATTTGGTTTAAGCGTGTTCAAATTAACGATGTACAACTCAGGAGCTCCCAAATGAGAGGTCGCTGTGACCCCCCGTTTTCGGCACATTTTACTGACGATTCGGCAATTTGAAGACCATATTGCAAGATTGAGATTAGTTGTTCTTTTTAGTTTTTAGAATTGTGTTTTAAAAGATGCCTGATGTTTTTTCTCACTAAATGCTATGCGTGTACGACATGCGTGCATGCTTCTATTTTATCATTCGGTAAAATTGGAATTTCATTCGGCAAATTGATCATTTTCCCCCTCCCAAAAATTTCAGTTCGGGGTAACCCTGATTCAACTGTATATGAATTGGGAACTACTTTGATATTCCCCCCCCCCTCCCAAATCGGAAATTTGGCAACTTTCTCGCCAAGCAAAATACCTGTTTTGCCACAAAAAATTGTTGCCACAAAACTTTAAAAAAGAACCCAAAAAATGATATAAAATACAAGAAAATACTAAATTTGGCAACAGTAAAAATCTAAAAGCTGAAAAAAGCCTAAATTGGCAACCCCAAAGTAAGAAACAGCAACCATACAAAGTCCATAGGGAGTGCCAGATTTGGCGCAAAATTTTCGGAGGGGGGGCTATATCAAAGTTATACCATGAATTGTCACGGGCGGAATAATATGACTCAGTCAATATTTTGCCCAAAAAATATTCTGAATATTTTTAATTAATAAAATAGTCTAATAAAAGCAGTCAATGGAAAAGCATGCACTTTGCAGAAGCTCCCTGTTTACGTCCGCTAATATTTCTACTTGATTCTTGAAACTCATTTAAAATTATCGATTCAGTTTTAAAAACCATCAAGGAAAAATGAATTAGGCTCCACTTTTTAACGAACGTGAGGAAGGAGTTCCTAAATGATTCAACCTCAGATTTTTCGAATGCAATTTTCGAAACATATTAGCAGTGAAAGTATGTGCGCAACAATTTTCCTTCATTTTTAAAAATAGATATGAAATTTTGCTGAGAGAAAACAAAATGGGAATAACAGAGTAAAACTTGTTTTCATAAACAACTGTTATTATTTAATTACCTGAGTATATTTACAAGTTCTCAAGAGTTTCTCCTGGTTGGTTTAAAATACTTTTAAAAAAGTAAAACTTAAATTTGTTTCAGACAAATTAAAAGTTTTCGCGGTCAAGAATTGCCGCCAAGTTCTCACTATATGTTTCTACAGGAGTGCCCACAGGGGGGGGGGGATTATGGTGCAGGTTGCGCCATAATTTAAATTATGGGTCATTCCATAGAAATGTCAACCTCAGCCTAAAAAATAAAAGTACCTTAAAGACTTAACTGTGACCTATCATTTTATTCAACATACTTTCTAGTATATGAATCTAGTAAAAATTTTGAAAAATCCTTTTTGGTGTTTATATTGGAGCTCTGTAAGTACATGGATGCAGAAAAGTCTTAGTAAACGCTAAAAACTTTGGTCATTGTTTTCGTGCATATTGTTAGAATTTCTGTGAATTTTAAGAACTGCGTTTCTTATGATCGTTTGGAGTTATATATGATTGAATTAACAGCTTTTTTCATTCAGTTTATAGGATAAGCATTTTAATTATCTTCATTATTTCACTTTCTTATTTTATGTTACGTTAGTCACAAAAATGCAATGTTTTCTATTTTAAAACTGAACTAAAAATAATTAAGTACCATAGCTATTTATTTTCTTATGTCTGTATCATATCTACTTGAAAATCCAAAAATATTTATTTTAGATATATTTAATAGAAAAATATTAGTGTGACTAACGTAACATTTTAGGTGTGTGACTAACGTAATAGTTTGAATGTGACTATCGTAACAGTTTGAATGTAACTATGGTAACAATTAAAAAAAAGATTAATGTAGCTTAAAGCTTAACTATTTTAGTGTTATTTAAATTTCCAGTTTAGAGTAAATAAATACATCAAATTAATTTGAAATATTTGAGGCAAAATAGCTTCTTTGACTGCTTCAGAACGGAAAAGAAGAAGTCGGGCGAATCAGAGCCTCTATAAAATTCGGATGAAAGAGATATGACAAAAACATTGATGCGTTCGTTACGAAAAGACGCAATTTCGGGTAGAAGTTAAAAAAGGAAGAAAAAGAAGCCTCAAAATAATTAATAAGTAAGATGGTTGCAAAGAAACAAACTACTATTTCCTACATATCTGCAGAATCCTTTTTTTCTCACAAGGCAAGCACTAGAAAAGGCAACGAAGAAATATAGAAAAAAGTTTTAGGCAACAGTCCCTGAAAGTTATATCTATCCAAAAGCTGGCATCAGGTATAACAGTTAATATAGGAAATCCTAAATCCCATAGACACTCGTTAAGTTTGTCAGATAATACAAAACAATAAGTCCTCTAATTTTATAATAATGTGATAATTTCGCGATTTTTTTCCCACAAGAAAGATGTTAAATCTGTAAAGAACTTTGTTGCCAACAAGAGAAAGAAACTACAAAAGGGTTTGCCTATGTATAACTTAGAAGAAATCTATCAACTGTATAAAAATTAATAAGAATGAAGAAACTGGTTTTGAAAAAAATTGCGAGTTAACTCTAGGAAGTTCAAACATTGGGCTCAAAAGATCAAAAATGAGAGAAACAGGTCAAAGATTTGAATGGGCCAAACCTGATAATATTCAGTTTGCAAAGGCTAAATTTTCTTTAACAGACTCAATTAAGTTAAAAGGGAGCCTTCCATTTACAATTTCTTACCCCAGAATAAATAAATAAAAAAATACATAAAATTATTAAAATAATAATAAATATATAAATAAATAAAAATATGCAACATAATAAGTTTAAACAAGAAGTTCTGTCAAGAACTAAACGAGCCTACTTTCCCGTACATCGACATCGGCATTCTCGCATCTGATCATTATTCTCTTGATTATCTGAGACTTAAAATTATGTCAAACATACCTTTTTAGCACTTAGAGCTGATTTCGAAAAGCAAAATATACCCCTTTCATCAGATGAAATCGACACGTAAAAAGTAATTAACGAATAAATAAAGTTTTGTCGCACCTTTTAAAGAGTGTAACTGTTACAGTTCCTCCGTAGAAAAAATCCTCCATCGTTTTCAAAAAAAAAAAAAAATAAATAAATAAATAAATAAATAAAATAATAATAATAATAAAATAAATAAATAAATAAATAAAAGTACAAAGAGCATCAAAACACATTTTATCAAAGAAAGAAAAAAAAAAGAAAAAAAAACTCGTCCGTTAATAAAATGTCTCGAATTTCACTTTTAATCTGTTGCCAGTTGTTAAATATAAATAAAGAATAAAATGTTCTCGTGAATGAAAAATTTTTGTTACAAAAAAAACATCGTCTGCCAAGAAAAAAAAAAAAAAAATAATAATAATAATAATAAATTAAATAAAACAAATGAATAAATAAACAAAAAATCGTCTGCACAGTCAGTAATTTTTTTTTCTGAGCCTGCATTTCCGCCATGTTTGCAGAGTCGGAGTCGGAATCAGAGTCCTCACAGAAGATTACTCAGAAAAGTACGTTACAAACATTATTTATCAAAACCATTTTCTTACAAAGTTAGTTTGAAGGAAATCCGACTTTAAGTTCAGCATCAACATTCAACTTAATTTCCCCGTAGACGCTAATGTTAATTTTTTTTTCTGAACGGTTCAATATTGAACGAAAAAAGGGTTCAAATTAAAAAGCGAAATATGGGAATGTATGGGAAAGCCTCTCCGAGATCTTTCAAACAAAAAAAGTTTATTCCATTCGGACGGTTCACTCAAAAGTTATTAGGTGGGGAAAGGTTGCTTGAGCGGTTCAATGTTGAACGAAAAATTGTTCAAATCGAAAATGTAGATACGAGAATGAAGTATCCTTGAGAAGATCTTTCGAACAAAAAAAAGTTTGTTCAAATCGGATTGTTCACTCAAAAGTTAGCATCGCGGGACCGGTTGTTTGAACGGTTCAAAGTTGAACCAAAGATTGTCCAAATCGAAAAATCAAATATGGGAATGAGCTGCACTCGCTGAGATCTTTCGAACAAAATAAAATTTACTCCATTTGGACGGTTCACTCAAAAGTTACTAGGTGGAGAAAGGTTGCTTAAACGGTTCAATGTTGAACCAAAAGTGTTCAAATTGAAAATTTAAATACGGTAATAAAGTATCCTTGCCGAGATGCTTCAAACAAAAAAAAGTTTGTTTAAATTGGACTGTTCATTCAAAAGTTATTAGGGGTGACAGCTTGATTGAGCGGTTCAATGTTGAACGAAAAATTGTTCAAATCGGAAATGTAAATACGGGAATGAAGTACCCTTGAAAAGTTCTTTCCAACAAAAAAAAGTTTGTTCAAATCGGACTGTTCATTAAAAAGTTAGTATCGCGGGACCGGTTTTTTGAACGGCTCAAAGTTGAACCAAAAATTGTTCAAATCAAAAAATCAAATATGGGAATGAGCTGTACTCGCCGAGATCTTTCCAACAAAAAAAAGTTTGTCCAAATCGGAATGTTCATTCAAAAGTTATTAGGGGGGGACAGACAGACCGACCGACCGACCGACCGACGCACAAATTCCCCATCTCAATACCCTACTTTCAAATTTTTAATTTTTCGATATTCATTTTATCTTTTTATTTTTTTAACTTGGCGATATTTTTTGGACTTGGCGATATTTTTTTTAACTTGGCGATATTTTTTTGGACTTGGCGATATTTTTTAGATGCATTAAGCTACTTTTAATACTTTTTTCGTCTTTCTTTTATTTTTAACGGGAAAGTAGGCTAAAAAAGGAAAAAGTAATGTAATTATCAATAATATTAGCCGAAATATTTTTTTTTTAAATTTATATATTGTTTGTTATTCGATGGTTACGTTAGTCACGTTACGTTAGTCACACTCCATTTTCAGCAAAAGTGACACTTAAGACTAAAAAAATTCAAAATTTAATAAATGTGCTACATGTTTTTAAAAGCTAACATTCCATATTTTTCAAATATATCAGTCAATTTTTAGCACTAGCTTAACTTTCAGAAATTTTTGCCTCATAACATGAACATTATTTTTCAAGGTTGCAAAAATGTTACGTTAGTCACACTGCTATTTTGGTCGAAAAAATATCTGTTGTCAGTAATTTTATTTTAAATTCTTAGCAGAAATAATACATGTACACCATCTACATTACCAATCCACCAACACAACAAAAAATTATTTTTTATCCCTTAAGTTACAGGTAAAATGAGTTATAAAATCAGCTCTGAATGTTACGTTAGTCACGATGGAATGACCCTTATTCATTAATTTATATTTTAATTTAGATTATTTTTTATTAGTTATTTATGTATTTATTTATTTGCGTGTGTGTGCGCGTTTGGAATGTCTGAAAGGAAAAAAAACGATTATATTCCGTACATAATTAGTACTTTAAAAAAATAATATAGAAAAAAATAGTTATAATTTTAAAAAATAAATTAGTAAAAGTTAAAAAAATAAATAAATAACATTAAAAAATTAATTAATAATGGTTTAAAAATATAAAAAAGTAAATAAAATAAAAGAGGGTTGTGAAAATTTGGGGGGGGGGGGGGGGAATTTGCGCCATTGAGCTTGGGGGGGGATGGGCACCCCTGTGTTTCTAAAAGTTCTAATGCTACACAAATTTTAGTTTAGATTTTAATACTTTTTTTTTCATTTTAAATATCATAACAAACATTATTTTACATTTTAAAGACCTCATAGGAACCGATTTTTATTTATCGTCTGATGAATTCGTTATTTAAAATCAATTCATATTTTTCATTCAGCTGTAATTACTTTGATGACAACACATCACAAAAATGTTGTCTTTTTTTATTTGAAAAAGGATAGGAAATCAACTAGGTTCAAGTGACTACAATAAGAAATCCGTGATGGCTCAAAATAAATAAATAAATCAAAAAAAAAAAAAAAATACATCTAGAGTAAAACTCTGATACACGACGGCCTAACGAGATTCAGTACAGATAGTCGTTATAACGAATGACTTAGTTATTAATTCCAACATTACCGAAGAAAACTTATCATATTTAAAAATGCAAACGCAGCTGTTATTCTTGTTAATTTATAATAATATCGCGTTTAGAATATGCTTCAACTGTGTTACTTCAGTTCAGAGTGTTTTAAGATGCGTATTGAAAGAGTTCAGAATAAATTTATTTATTTTGAATTTTTGTATCCTAATAATAAAAATGTATCATAAGAAACGGTTGCGAAATATTTAAAAAAATAAATCTCTTCGAAACAGGCGGCAATATATTCTGGTAATTCTTTATTAGCTCTATGATTCACTATAAAATTAAATGCTCATCCCATCTCAGTGAAAATAGTTTAAAGTATCGCATTTATTAATAGTTTAACTTACTTCTTCTAAACCTAGTAAAGAATACTCCTTACAATTATAAAATGTGTAAGTTGTATGAACTATATAGCAAATATTCGGGTCAGACGCTTAAAAGAATGCGTAAATGCAAACGTTTTGATGCTATTGATTTTCTTTTTAAAAAATTGTTTTTTAGAGAAAACCTCATTTTTTTACCATTCCAAAAGTTCGCATTTTGTTGCTAAATTGGTTTACCTCAGGGTGTCAAATGTCAAATGCTAAATTGGTTTGTTAAAAATAAAACCAGTGTGCTATTTTATATAAAATAAAGGTAAAAACTACGGCGTCTTCTGCAATCTAGTTTATGTGTATATTACATCTTTTTGCGTACACGTAAGTCATTACAGTAATAAACCTACGCAATCTGGCGTCAAAACATGTTTTTCAACTTTCAATTTTAAGGAGTTCTTGATTTCGATGGAAATAAATGTTTAAAAAAAAATTCTTCGGAATTAATAAAGAGCACGCACGTTTCTTTTTAGTTAAATTAGAGAGTTAGAGAAAAAAAAAGTTTTTTTTTTTTTTGGAAAAATGAATTTTTTTGGCTACTTATGCGAGTGAGTATCTTATGCAAGAGTCGAATTGATGTAGGGAAAATTCAAGTGAGATAAAAGCTGTGAGAGAGAACCTTAAAACGGAATTTTAATTACCCGAAGATATTCAGAACAGTTGCACTCAGCTTAAGTATGCGTATATTAAATCATTCTGTTTAGGTGCACGTGGTTAGAGTAATATACCTACACATACCTGTGTCAAAACATATTTTTCAGCAATGAATTTTAAATAGTTCTTGATTTTGATGAAAATGTCAAAAGATTTTCGTCAGAATTAAAAAAGAGCACACATATTTTACTACTGAGTTTCAATTCTAATAAATGCGTGAACAAAACAACAGTTACACACAGTTTAAATATGTATATATTAAATCCTTTTGAACACATACACCTGGTTAGAGTAATATACCTGCACATTCTGGCGTCAAAACATGTTATCTATCATTCAATTTTAATAAGTTATTGATTTTGATGAAAATGTAAAAAGAAATACATCAGAATTAACGAAGAGCATACATTTTACTGAGTTTCCATTGCAAAAAATGGGTAAACAAATCAGAACAGTTGTACACAGTTTAAATATGTGTATATCAAATCATTTTGCATCCGCCTACATCATAATAATAAACCAACACATTCTGGCTTCAAAACATGTTTTTTTTAACATTCAATTTTAATGAGTTCTTGATTTCGATGGAAATGAATGTTTAAAAAGAATTTCTTCGGAATTAATAAAGAGCACACACGTTTCTTTTTAGTTAAATTAGAGAGTTAGAGAGAAAAAAAAATGTTTTTTTTTTTTTTTTGGAAATGCTACTTATGCCTGTGAGTATCTTATGCAAAAGTCGAATTGATGAAGGGAAAAAAATTCAAGTGAGATAAAAGATGTGAGAGAACCTTAAAACGGAATTTTAATTACACGAGTCTCGCTGATTTATTTTTTCCTACCTTCGATTTGCTGGGGAAAAAATATCTCGAAGTTTTTGATGCAAAATGAAAGAAATTATCCAAGTACGCATAATTATTTAAAAAATGGAAAGTGAAGATGAGAGCTGAAAAAAACTATTTTCCATTTTAAGGGAAGAATTACTTGCTGTGTGTAGCTGGAAATGAAAATATAATATAATTATTTTTTACGTGTATAGGTTTTTTTCTTCTGAGAATAAAGTAGAGGTTTTAAATTTTTTTCCTAGGCAATTATTCTTCACTATTTTTAAGTTTCGCTTTTGCTAATTGCAGTAACGGTAAAAATTCAAGGAATGATGAATTATTTTATTTCAGGCTCAGTCTCCAACGAATAAATAATTAGCATGGAGTTAAAAATATATATTTATACGCCTACATCAATTGCAAATAACTGAAACCGGAGTTTTTATGTGTATTTTTGAGAAAAACTGCCCTAAGACTAAATTTAGAAAATGCAATTAAAGCTCTCACTGCCAATGGTATATGTGATTTCAAACTACAGCATTGAACAAAAATTATAGGCTTTACAATAGTTAAAGTAGTTTTTAAAATGCGAGTTTTTGTTTATTTTATTTTATTTTTTTTTTTTACTGCTTGATGTCTGGATAAAAGTGTGAACTGAAAGGTAAAAAATTCTGAATCACAATAAAATGTTATGCAAATAAATGCTTTTAAAGCTATAACATGAATCAGTGTTGCCATTAGGGATCGCTAATTAATTTATATTTCAAACTTAATAATTATAGAAAAACATTTTGACGTATGAAATTCTAAATTGCTTTTTTTCCTCTTATAAAAGTGTTTTATAGTTGGAGAACAATAATAATAGATAAAATTAAATTAAAATTGCGAAAGAAAAAGCAATCTCATTCTCAAATATTATTTTATCTTCTTCAAAAATATGTCAAACAATACAATACGCTCAATACACCAACAACTCGTTTATTCCACCCATAGACTGCAGTTTCGTGTGGCTCTCTTTTCACTATTAGAGGATTTTTGCCTCCAGCTCGTTTAATTCCTATCCCAAGTAGCACACTTCGTTTTTTAAAGGTTGTAAAATGGTTATTAACGTTGTAACAACGGATCACCAACTCGTTTATTCCATCCATGGGCTGCAGTTTCGTGTAGCTCTCTTTTTTCTATTAGAGGATTTTTGCCTCCAGCTCGTTTAATTCCTATCCCAAGTAGCACACTTCGTTTTTTAAAGGTTGTAAAATGGTTATTAACGTTGTAACAACGGATCACCAACTCGTTTATTCCATCCATGGACTGCAGTTTCGTGTAGCTCTCTTTTTTCTATTAGAGGATTTTTGCCTCCAGCTCGTTTAATTCCTATCCCAAGTAGCACACTTCGTTTTTTAAAGGTTGTAAAATGGTTATTAACGTTGTAACAACGGATCACCAACTCGTTTATTCCATCCATGGACTGCAGTTTCGTGTAGCTCTCTTTTTCTATTAGAGGATTTTTGCCTCCAGCTCGTTTAATTCCTATCCCAAGTAGCACACTTCGTTTTTTAAAGGTTGTAAAATGGTTATTAACGTTGTAACAACGGATCACCAACTCGTTTATTCCATCCATGGGCTGCAGTTTCGTGTAGCTCTCTTTTTTCTATTAGAGGATTTTTGCCTCCAGCTCGTTTAATTCCTATCCCAAGTAGCACACTTCGTTTTTTAAAGGTTGTAAAATGGTTATTAACGTTGTAACAACGGATCACCAACTCGTTTATTCCATCCATGGACTGCAGTTTCGTGTGGCTCTGTTTTCACTATTAGAGGATTTTTGCCTCCAGCTCGTTTAATTCCTATCCCAAGTAGCACACTTCGTTTTTTAAAGGTTGTAAAATGGTTATTAACGTTGTAACAACGGATCACCCAACTCGTTTATTCCATCCATGGGCTGCAGTTTCGTGTAGCTCTCTTTTTTCTATTAGAGGATTTTTGCCTCCAGCTCGTTTAATTCCTATCCCAAGTAGCACACTTCGTTTTTTAAAAGTTGTAAAATGGTTATTAACGTTGTAACAACGGATCACCAACTCGTTTATTCCATCCATGGACTGCAGTTTCGTGTAGCTCTCTTTTTTCTATTAGAGGATTTTTGCCTCCAGCTCGTTTAATTCCTATCCCAAGTAGCACACTTCGTTTTTTAAAGGTTGTAAAATGGTTATTAACGTTGTAACAACGGATCACCAACTCGTTTATTCCATCCATGGGCTGCAGTTTCGAGTAGCTCTCTTTTTTCTATTAGAGGATTTTTGCCTCCAGCTCGTTTAATTCCTATCCCAAGTAGCACACTTCGTTTTTTAAAGGTTGTAAAATGGTTATTAACGTTGTAACAACGGATCACCAACTCGTTTATTCCATCCATGGACTGCAGTTTCGTGTGGCTCTGTTTTCACTATTAGAGGATTTTTGCCTCCAGCTCGTTTAATTCCTATCCCAAGTAGCACACTTCGTTTTTTAAAGGTTGTAAAATGGTTATTAACGTTGTAACAACGGATCACCAACTCGTTTATTCCATCCATGGACTGCAGTTTCGTGTAGCTCTCTTTTTTCTATTAGAGGATTTTTGCCTCCAGCTCGTTTAATTCCTATCCCAAGTAGCCCACTTCGTTTTTTAAAGGTTGTAAAATGGTTATTAACGTTGTAACAACGGATCACCAACTCGTTTATTCCATCCATGGACTGCAGTTTCGTGTAGCTCTCTTTTTTCTATTAGAGGATTTTTGCCTCCAGCTCGTTTAATTCCTATCCCAAGTAGCACACTTCGTTTTTTAAAGGTTGTAAAATGGTTATTAACGTTGTAACAACGGATCACCAACTCGTTTATTCCATCCATGGACTGCAGTTTCGTGTAGCTCTCTTTTTTCTATTAGAGGATTTTTGCCTCCAGCTCGTTTAATTCCTATCCCAAGTAGCACACTTCGTTTTTTAAAGGTTGTAAACTGGTTATTAACGTTGTAACAACGGATCACCAACTCGTTTATTCCATCCATGGACTGCAGTTTCGTGTGGCTCTGTTTTCACTATTAGAGGATTTTTGCCTCCAGCTCGTTTAATTCCTATCCCAAGTAGCCCACTTCGTTTTTTAAAGGTTGTAAAATGGTTATTAACGTTGTAACAACGGATCACCAACTCGTTTATTCCATCCATGGGCTGCAGTTTCGAGTAGCTCTCTTTTTTCTATTAGAGGATTTTTGCCTCCAGCTCGTTTAATTCCTATCCCAAGTAGCACACTTCGTTTTTTAAAGGTTGTAAAATGGTTATTAACGTTGTAACAACGGATCACCAACTCGTTTATTCCATCCATGGACTGCAGTTTCGTGTGGCTCTGTTTTCACTATTAGAGGATTTTTGCCTCCAGCTCGTTTAATTCCTATCCCAAGTAGCACACTTCGTTTTTTAAAGGTTGTAAAATGGTTATTAACGTTGTAACAACGGATCACCAACTCGTTTATTCCATCCATGGACTGCAGTTTCGTGTGGCTCTGTTTTTACTATTAGAGGATTTTTGCCTCCAGCTCGTTTAATTCCTATCCCAAGTAGCCCACTTCGTTTTTTAAAGGTTGTAAAATGGTTATTAACGTTGTAACAACGGATCACCAACTCGTTTATTCCATCCATGGACTGCAGTTTCGTGTAGCTCTCTTTTTTCTATTAGAGGATTTTTGCCTCCAGCTCGTTTAATTCCTATCCCAAGTAGCACACTTCGTTTTTTAAAGGTTGTAAAATGGTTATTAACGTTGTAACAACGGAATAAAAACGTTTATAAAACGTTTAAACGTTTTTTGTGCTACCTGGGTATTCCATGCTGATGAGTGCATAATAAGCACGAAACTGCAGTCCATGGATGGAATAAACGAGCTGGCGGTGTATTGAATGTTTCTGCCTTAGCCCTGGCTTAGGGGCGGTTACTTACTGCTTTATACAATACGATTAAATTCAGAAAAGTGCTATTTTCTATAAAATATCATCCTTTAGATTTTGGATTGTTCAAGCTAATTTTTTGAATTGGCTGATTTTATGGCTAAAAGGATTTCAGGTTTTAAACTGAATGTTTATTTTTTTTATTAAATACTGTTCTTTCACTAATATTTTAAGCCTTTTAAAATGTCTTATGTTTTAATCTTAACCCATTAATGCCTACCCAAGTAGCATCAACTCATCGGATTTTGCTCTGCCGATCATCGAACTCCTCGTAAACTGATCCCGTAACGCACGATGACATCGTTCCGATCAGTATCCGAGTACGGTTTTCGATGAGCTACTTTCCATCGGAAAGCGATATCCTTCCGATCGACTTTCCGATGAAAATAAGCCGAGATATATTCCAACGGAAAACGATATCCTTCCGATCAAGTTTCCCGATGAAATGCATCGGCATGGAGCTGTTCTGCTCGTAAATTGCTCCAAATCTCATCGTAGTTCGAGCATAACTCATCGGATTTTGCTGCTCGGATTCTGTTTGGCCGATGAGACATATTGGATCATCGGCCGATGAGAATTTCATCGGGTTTCGATGAATGGCCGATCATCGGCCGATGAGACGATGCTGCTAGGGTAGCGTCCCTGTTTAGGGCCGGTCCAAAAAATGGTCTGAATTTCCCCAAAATGAACATTTCAACCAAATAATAGTGTTCAATTTGTACCTTGTTATTGTTTTAATTCGTTACTAACAGATTGCAGCACATAACCATTGTAGAGTGTGTTCTGTAGCAGTTTTAATATGATCTTTATCAAAAATGACATCGTTCACAATCTCAAGAAAAAAAGTTCAGTTTTCCAAGTTATTCCCAGCTTCCCAGTTTATGTTAATTGCTGCTTTTATTTCTTCTTATAAAATGTCTTTTTAAATATTGTATCGTAGGCAGAAAAAAATTCTAGTAAAAAAAGTATGTACCCTCTGGGATCTATCGTAAATTTTAAGGGGCTATTTTTCTTTCCTTAATAAAAGAATTATTTTTTACAAAATATATTTTTTATTATTTTTCCTGTCCACTGTTTGTAACCAGTATACAAAATATCTTTGGAAAAAAAATGTCAGAAATTAATGGGTTAAGAAACGATAAGTGGTCAATTTTATGTCGTTTAGAGGTGTTGAAAAAATCTGAAACCTCTAGGAAGCTGTCCTGAAAGAAGGCTAGACTACATTGATATGATTATCTCGTAACTAAATCCATTTATGCATAGTGTTCAGCGGGAACTGTTTGAGATTGTTTACATTGACTAAAAAGCAGTCTCATAAACTATTAACTCACATTACTAACATAAAATGTCAAGATGTGCTTGTTCAATTTTATTTTGATCAACATCACACATACAGCAAAATTTAAGTTTTAAAAGGTGAATTAAAACTGATTTATTAAACACTCATATGAAAATATGAAGTACAGATATTGTAAATTCTTCAGCAGTTTTTCTCTTTACATGTTTAATTTTAAAAATGAATCTCATCAAAAATCAAGTACATTCTAGTTCCCCCATGGAATAAATGATCTTAAAATAACCTAACCGCGAAATCATTAACAATTTTTGTTGTTCATTGACTACTTTTTTCCTTGCTTAGTAAATTTATCTTTCAAATGATGGCAACAGATAAAAGCAAATTCAATTTTCAGCCATTTTAAATCTTTCCTCACCAAATCGATTGTTGACGACTCTAGAAAACGCGAACATCAGTTCGTTGCTAAACCGATAATGCGTTGAAATCCTCAAAGCAAAAGATGATAAAAAAAAAGAAATATATTTATAAAAAAAAGCTGGCAACGACATACCCTCCCGCTAACTGAATCCCTTCAGCCTCATTTCATTTTGTTCGGAAACGATACTCTCTTTAATGTAATTCATTACAACGATATGGACCAAAAATACATTACTAGCTCCCGATTGAGAAACAAAAGAAAAACATAGCATAAAAAGTATCCCCGGAGCTTGTTTTTCTAATCTATACCCTCCCCGTCTTTAAACGATCTGCTGTGGCTTATGTGCAGGCGAGTCCTACGTAATATTTCCCCCCATCACTTGCCTAAGGGCACGCAAAGTCCACATTAAGGGTAAAAAACAGTGGATAATATCAAGAAAGGATGAACTAGTTAAAAGTTCTCCCCCCCCCTCAACCCCCACACCCTAGTAGTCTTTTACGCTCCATGAATACTAGCGTGTTTTAGGTTCTGCAACATTCCCTACCTAGTCTTTGGTTGATCGCGAGTTAACGGTAAATTTTCCCTATTTTTTTCCCTCTTTTTTTCCCCCGTTCATGTTGGTTTGTTTACTTATTTTCATCCGGCAGTGGCATTTATTTTTTCATCTCTCGAATCTTTCTCCTTTTGGGACGTTTTATGATGTGTGTGATGGTTCATCACTTCTGGCACAGCATCCCAAATTCGGAGGCACGCGATGGCTGATGGCAGATTTCGATGGCGGAGGAAGGGGAAAAAAAGTCACTGGGAGGAGGTGTACGTACGTCGTGATCTAAATATCACGTGATTTGGGCTCATCATAGCTCTCGGACTGGGCAATTATTTCGTTAAAATTTCTAAACTGGGAATTGAAAACGGAAGCAGGTACTAACTGTTCAGTTTTTCGATTAGGACAGAAGAAGCAAGCATCCGTTTCATAACGAAAGATATTCTTGGAGATTCAATTAAGTTGCGCAATATCTCGGAGAAGAATTTTTTAAGACATTAATGGCTGACATTTTTTTTTCCAAAGATATTTTGTGTACTGGTTACAAACAGTGTTTAATGGACAGGAAAAATAATAAAAAAAATATTATGTAAAAAATAATTTTTCTATTAAGGAAAGAAAAATCGTCTTTTTAAAGTTACGATGGACCCCATAGGGTACATGCTTTTTTTACTAAATTGTTTTTTCTACCTACGATATAATATTTAAAAAGACATTTTATAAGAAAAAATAAAATCGGCAATTAACATAAACTGGAAAGCTGGGAATAACTTGAAAACTTAGCTTTTTTTCTTGAGATTGTGAACGATGTTAATTTCTGATAAAGATCATATTGAAACTGCTACACAACATACTTTACAATGGTTATGTGCTGCAATTTCTAATTAATGAATTGAAACAATACCAAGGTACTAATTGAACACTATTATTTGGGTGACATGTTCATTTTGGGGAAATTCAGACCCTTTTTGGATATCCCTAAAAAGGGAGGCTAAGCATTAATGGGTTAAGACATTGATAACCGAAGCTTTTATGTTGTAAAAGTAGTTGACATATGGAACCCCACAGCAGGGGCTTTCAAATGTTTACCAGCACGTATCCCATCTTTCGTATCATTAACTATGCGTGCTCAGAAAAAAAAAAAAAAACTTAAAATCATTCTGTTAAATTTTAAGCACACTGTAAAAAATGTATATTACCTTTCTCCATTAAGGGTCATTCCATAGTGACTAACGTAACATTCAGAGCAGATTTTGTAACTGTTTTTACTTGTAACTTACAGGATAAAAAAGATTTTTTAATTATGCTGGTGGATTTACAATGTACATGGTATCTATGTATCATTTCTGCTAAGAATTTAAAACAAAATCACTGACAGTAGAAATTTTTTCAACCAAAATAGCAGCGTGACTAACGTAACATTTTTGCAGCCCTGAAAATGAATGCTCATGTCGTGAGGCAAAAATGTCTCAAAGTCCATCAAGTGTTAAAAGTTGAGTGATACATTTGAAAAATGTGTTAAGTTGGCTTTTAAAAACATAAAACACATTTATTAAATCTTAATTTTTTTGAGTCTTAAGTGTCACTTTTACTCAAGATGGAGTGTGATTAACGTAACGTGACTAACGTAAACATCGAATTACAAGCAGTAAACACACTACAAACTCTTTATTATGGCTAATCTCAGTGATAATTATAATACTTTTTCATTTTTTTATAACTTCTTGTGTTGTATGATTTTTAGTCATTTACTTATTTATTTATTTTTTAATACTTTTTTCACTTCGATATTTTTTTTTCTTCAGCTGCGGTTGACATTTCTATGGAATGACCCTAAATGCGGTTGCAGAGGAGCTGCCCCCGTTGTTATGAAGTAACTTAACTGATATATATGGTGCAAAGTAATGCATCACTTACGGAAGATTACGCCATGGTAATGTAACTAACGCATTAGTGGCCAACCCGCGGCACCACAGTGTGTCACGGCGGAGCAGTAGGAGTGGCACGTGAAGACTTATTGGGGGAAAAATTGAAGAAATGTCGATCTCAAAATATTTCCGAAAACTAAAGCCTTTACACTGGGGAAAACCACACTTCTCCCTTAAAAGAAAGAAGAAAAAAGAGCATTTATCAGACTGGAAGATTACTAGGCCTGTTCAAAAATTTTGTGAAGACAATTGACAACACTTATGATGAGTTATAATAGTTAAGACCAGGACTTTCATGTATTATCGGTGTAAAGCTTGAAAAAAAAAATACATATTTGAGGAACTTCCCTGTTTTTAAGTGACCAAATGATTGCTGATTATAACTGGAGACTTAAGAGGGATGTTCCTGATACCAAATACAGAATGTAATAAAAAAATAGTTAAGTTTCAATTCATAATTTTATTATTTATTATTCATATGAGTATGCGCATTTTTTCAAACTTCAGTTGAATGTCACGAAAAGACTTGTGGGTGACGGAAAAAAAGCAGTTTACATATTTAAATTCAGCGCCTCGTTTTTCACAAAGATCAGGTATTTTTTACCATGCAACAGAAGAACTTTTTTAAACTACTGTGATTAAACCAATATGTAAACAAAGTACTGATTTGAAAAATATAATTTCACTAGATTTTTAAATTAGCTCACTCTTTTAAGTCTTGCGATTTTTCACTATAAAAGCAGAGTATCGTATTACACACAAGAGCTCTCTTTTAACAAAAGTGCTTAATTTACAACACTTAAATACAAATAATTCTTCACAACCTTTTATAATAAACAAAATACCTTTTCCCTCGTAAGCTTTCTCATAAAACGCAAGCCACTTCACACCAGTGAACGACAACAAAGGCCAACGTGGTTATCTTGCCAGAAGAGTGCATAAAACGAGCCATATTTTTCGAAAATTACGTCTGTCATAAGTCTTAAATTCATTTTTCCACCCTTTATGCACGAGAGGGAGTTTCAAAATATAAAAAAAAAAAAAAAAAATCCTCACCGTACCACTTTTGTCGGAAATGACAAATGGAATGGTGATGCTTTCTTCGGTGGTACTTCGTTCGAATTACACCAGAAATCCCCCGGGATAAAGTTGAGTCTAGAAGACAAACGAGGTTTAATATTTGTATCCGGTAGCGTTTTCAGGAATATCTAGTTGCTTTTACCTCGACTATTCATGCTTCTGGCGTTAAGTTACGGAAGTAATTTTCAACTGAACGAGCGAGTATGTTAGATTTTATTACAGTTTGTCTTTCACTTGTCTTTTTATGCGGACCGTCGTTACACTTTTCTGTTTTTGAGAGTTTTGCTTATTTCATTTTGTACTACGTTTTTTGGGATTTAAAAAAAGTGAAATTATTAAATTTTGAAATAAGGAGACTCCTGTTTTCGGGGTATGGGGCTTTTATTATCTTTGGCTCAGTGTCATTTGCTTTTGTTCAAATGGTGATGTACTTGGTTTGCTGCATTTTCTACATTTGCAAGAAATCTGTCGGAAATGCATGTTTTACTTTTTTTTTAATCTAATTTGAAGCAAAATATTACCCTAATAAGCGGGATATTCCATTATTCGGGTTTAAAATGTCAAATTACGGTGGTTTGGTATATTGAAAATGTATTACTCTGAGCAAGATATTCTTTTAACCGATACTTCACCTAGAGTGTTTTAAGCGACCTAGAGTGTTTTAAGTTATATATTATTTTACTCATTGAGTTTAAAATTTAAGCTCAAAAAGGAATAATCACTGAAAAATAAAGTACCAAGGGATAACGAATTAGAAAATAAACTAGAAGATGTTCATAAAAAAATCTTAAGTTTTTGCGTTACCGCATCACAAGTGCTCCCTACAAATTTAACCCATTAATGCCTAGCGTCCCTTTTTAGGGACAGTCCAAAAAGTGTTTGAGTTGACCAAAAATGAACATTTCAACCAAATAATAGTGTTCAATTATTACTGTGGTATTATTTCAATTCATTACTAACAGATTGCAGCACATAATAATTGTAAAGTGTGTTCTGTAGCCGTGTAACCAGTGTGCAAAGTATGTTTGGAAAAAAAAATGTCAGGCATTAATGGGTTAAGCTTTAACTAAACTTTATACATCTCCTTCAAAGGAAAATTAAAGGGCCACTTAATACTACATCAAAATTGAAGTATTCATATACTAAGATATTTACTATACATTATTTGTTTACATTTGCACCAATTATTATACATTGTTATTTCATTTAAAATATAAATGTACGTGGATGCAAAATTATTGTGCATGTGAAAGAAAAAACAAAAGTGACAGAGAAGGAAACGAAAATCTTATTAAGCTTGAACTTCAACATTCACGTGTATTTGACGTCACATTTATGACGTCACTGACCTTAAATTCAAATCTTTGTTTTATAACCATTTTCTTAGAACTCATTGAAGCTGCATAAATAACTTTTGGAATATTTTTTAGTCAAATTACAATTCATATGTTTGGTTTATTTCGCGTGCAATGAACATTAGAAAACAAAACTGTTAACTCTATTATAAAACTCCTAATGTAAAAGACATCCAACGCATTTTGTTGTTAATCACACTCAGAACGCAATTTCGCTATCTTAAAAACAAATTTTAACCATTTTTACATTCTCAACTTTCAAATTTAAGCGAAATTACAAGGTATGTAGATGAAAAATGACTTCACGATAACCGCGAAAAAATATTGTCTTGTGACATATCAGGTGGCAGAAAACAAAACAGCAATCAAAGCACCACCATCCATTTTCCTATTAAAAAAAGAACCCAAACATCGTCACGAATTTTCACAACATCTTCTATTTCTCATTAATGTTTCAATATTAATTTTTGAAAGTATCCCTTCTTCCCGATAGCTAAAAAAACAAATCCAACTGATGAAGTTTTCCCGAAAACAAAACGTAATAATGCGTATTCATCATTGTTAGTGAAAAAACCATTTCCCTTCGCTTTGATTTTGGAAAATTACATATTTATGGGTTTTCCTCCCCCCTCCTTCTGTTTGATGCTCTGAATTATGCATTTTTACGAATTCTTTCTCTCGGGCAATTATGAAACTCTTAATAGCGTTGTCTATTATAAATAGTTAATGAATGGAATATTAGTCATTTGGGCTCTGTGCAGGAAACTCGAGCTCCCAGCTGAAATATTTATTACGTTCTTAATGAAGTTCGATGGCAAAACACATAGCGGACTGAGTTGATTACCTATCCTTGTGTTTCCGTTGTCTATGATTATTCAGAAGAAGAGAGAATAAATGGTTCCCGCGGTGAAAAGTAACAATTGTAATCACATGTATTGGAAAGGTTCGATTTGTAAGGAAGCTCTCCAGATTTCGGTGCTTGGCTATACTTTCGAGGGAAGTGAGAGTTTTAGTATTTGTTGGTGACTTTGTTTTTGTTAATTGCTTGGATGACGATTTCTCGGTTGAAATTATATACATTTATTACACTAAGTAAACACTGGTTTGAAATTATATGTTTGCTCTTGGCAACACTTGTGTTGTTTCGCCGAAATTGTACGAAATAACGAAGATTAACATAAAAAGAGAATTAAGTCATACAGAAATGAACACCCATTTTTATATTGATCAAGGCTCTCGACAAACAGTAGTCTGAAGCATTGTTAGTAATAATTTTCTAAAACATTTGTTATAATAAATAACAAGTTCCTTCAGTTGCCCAAAGAAATAATGTTTAATAAAGATTAATGTAAGAGTAGAATGAAGTGGTGTAGAAATTAATACTTATAATTTTATTTAGCAGTGCCATAAATGAATGGTAATTTTAAACTTTTCTCGTAATAATTTTCTTAAACATATAAAATAACAATTAATTCGGTAGTACGAAAATAACTAATGCAGTAATAAATAATTCGTTAAACGGTGAAAAGTAACACTTGTAATCACATGGTATTGGAAAGGTGCGATTTTTTAGGGAGCTCTCCAGGTTTCGGTACCTGGCTATAATTTCGAGGAGAGTGAGATTTTATTTTTCTTTTGTGTTGATCACTTTGTTGTGCTAATCGTATTGATGACGATTTTTCGGTTGAAATTATATGCATTTATACGTTTGCTACATAAACATTGGTCTGAAATTATAAGTTTGTACCAAGCAACGCTTGTTCACAGCAAAAAAAAGACCTGTTGTTTTTAAAGTATAATACTGGTAGCCGAAGTTTCGATTTAAAACTGTAAAATGCACAGTAATAAACTGTAAAACTAGCAATTTTACAGTTTCTTACTGTAAAGTTAGCAATTTTATAGTTTATTGCCGTAAAATTTAGCTGTATTACACTGTAAAAACAAGACTGTTAGCAGAGGTTCCAGTTTGAAACTGCATAATTCACGGTAATAAACTGTAAAAATCGCAATTTTAGTTTCTTACTGTCAAATTAACAATTTTTACAGTTTATTACTTTGAAATTAGCTATAGTATACTGCGAAAACAGCATTCATTTTTTACAATGTACTGGTGCGGTGAAATAGTACTTCATAATGAAGATAAGTACTGATATTACTGAAATAGTAATACACTGTTAAAAATTCAGGAAACTTTTATGGTAGATGTTACTGTAAACTGTAGCGTTTACAGTACAGAAAATTTTTACAGTAAATTGTACTGATAAAAAAATGCGATTGCAGCGCCAATTGACAACTCACAACTTGACTTACTATGCGATGCAGATGACACGCCATTTCCGCTCACCTGATAAGTCTCGTCTGGTATCGTGGATAGCAAAGCGGTGTATACAAATTGGGTCCTGGGGTTGATCCTTGTCATTTACATCTCGAGCTTTTTAACACTTGTTTTCTCTACCGTAAAATTTTACAGTTCAAAAAGATTTACGGTAAAAGTTACTGGCAACATGGATGCCAGTAACTTTTACCGTAAAATTTCAGGAATTTTTTTTTAACAGTGTAAGAGAGGAATAAAGTTCCATCGAAACGATCAATTATCTTAATATTAACTAATGCTCCAAACAAACAGTAGTCTAAAGCAGATTCAGCAATAATTTTCTAAAACATGCAATATTCCTTGGTCAAAACTAAGCGTTGAGTCTGCATCTCTATAGAGTAACGTCTATGCTAATGCGCCATTTTCCTTCATGGGGGCAGACAACTATGACTTCTGAACCGTGCAAAATCTGATACATACCGCAGCTTTTCTTTCTTCCTTTTTTTTTTTGGAACAAAAACGAGTAATAACGTATGTTTTCATTTTGAACCTCAAAGGTTGTGCAGTCCTTCTTTCATATTGTGGCACTCTGACAACGTCTTACGTCCCGGTGCTCCTCCAACCTGGACCTGCTCACCGGGCCCCTGCAAGGCCCAATGCGATCTATACCAGAACATATTCTAATTTGCATCGGCCCGTCTTCATGTACTGCACCACCCTTTTCCCCCTTCTTATATACTATATGCTTGTAAATATTTGCAACATTCCACTGTAAAATGTTCTACTGGCCTAATCCATAGTGCATTGTTAACTCCAACTATATGGAGTAAATGTCACAGTTTAAATTATTCACCATATGCTCAAAGTTCTCTATCCCACTCTCCTGGTCTACCTGTACAACTGCTTATTTAACCTTCTGTGTAACCATGTTTTTAATGAGAAAGTGTAAACTGCTAACTTTATGTGATTATATGTTTCAATTATTTTATGCCTTTGTGTCATTATATGTTGTAAATATTTTATGCTTCGTGTTATTATTCGTTGTAATTATCGTATGTTTTTATGAAAATTAGATATTGTAATTGTTATAATTGTTTAATAAAAAGCCTCGAGGATGCCGTATCAGGTTAAGTCACAACAATGACAGGTACTGTGGCCCCGCGAAGAGTGGAGTGAAGTGAAGGCCAAATGCGGAACATGGTGGTGCAACGAGATGTGGTCATTGTGAAAAACATATTTTGAATTCAAGATATCAAGAAAATTCACTTTTTAATTATATGAGGCTCTCACAACGAACCATCAGACATTATAATCCTTTAGTTTATTTTTGCTTTTACTTAGTAAGTAATACTTATTACTTTATCATGTTAGTATGTCAAGTGCGGCATAACAATGTCGTTGAAGTGTGAATATTTTAGAATATTTTTTGTAAAAAAAGAAAATTTTTTCAATAAATAGCACATCATTTCTTTTTTTATTTTATACACACCATTTTTCGCACAGAGATATTTTACGCAGCTGCAAAAACAAACGTGCAGCTTTACTCCTGAATTTACCCTACACATTTTACACACTATGATATTGCTTCAACTATTTTTATTATTTTTTAATTACGCCCGCCATTGTTCTTTCAAACATAAGACGTCTTGCAGTCCAGTATAAAAATGAAGTGGCCTTAGAAGTTGTGAGGTCCTGAAAGTAGTCATTGGAATGAATGTCAAAAGAGAGGGACAGCTAAAAAGATGCTTCCCTGTCATTGGAGAGGAGTTGCAAATCATGGAATCGGGTGAACTGGCCAGGTTCATTTTGTGCAAATGGGCCTGCAAATAGTCATGACCAGTGAGAGTCCCAAAACAGGCAACTCCTTCGGCCCTGCGAGGGAGGGGGAGATGAGAGCGCTGCTCTTTATCTTCTTCAACGAATATGAAATCACTCTATTCAAACCAAACATCTTTGTATAAATGGACTAAATTATATTCACTGAAACAATTTCATATTCTATTTGTCTGTGTACATAATTTCATGAATGTTGTGTAAAGTATAATTTCCATTGATATTTCCTATCACAATATTATTGATAATGTTCTGAAAAAATTTAATGACATACAGTAAACTCCTGATTATCTGCGGAATAGGGTGGCACGGTAACCGCGGATAAGCGAATACCGCGCATAATAGAACAATGGGTAAAAAACGATATGAATGTAAGCAGAAGCTAAAAAAAGTCAATTACACAACATATTCATTACCCCCATTAATTCCTAGCGTCCCTTTTTAGGGACGGTCCAAAAAAGGGTCTGAATTTCCCCCAAATGAACATTTCAGCCAAATAATAGTGTTCAATTACTATACCTTGGTATTGTTTCAATTCGTTATTAATAGATTGCAGCACATAACCATTGTAAAGTGTGTTCTGTAGCCGTTTTAATATGATCTTTATCAAAAATGACATCGTTCACAATCTCAAGAAAAAAAGCTAAGTTTTCAAAGTTATTCGCAGCTTCCTAGTTTATGTTAATTGCTGATTTTATTTCTTCTTATAAAATGTCTTTTTGAATATTATATCGTAGGCAGAAAAAAAATTTAGTAAAAAAAGTATGTACCCTCTGAGGTCTATCGTAACTTTTAAGGGACGATTTTTCTTTCCTTAATAAAAAATTTATTTTTGACATGATATTTTTCTGATTATTTTTCCTGTCCATTATTTGTAACCAGTATACAAAATATCTTTGAAAAAAAATGTCAGGCATTAATGGGTTAAACTATAGCTAAAAACGACAGCATTGAATGTAAAAAATATCTTGAAAAGCTAAAAACGACCAAGAAAGCACTTTCATTTTTTTGCATTCAATAAATCATCACCGTAAAAAAAGAAAACTAAAGTGTGAATGACTTGCGGATAATCCGAGCCACGGATAATCGAGAGCTTACTGTAAAAAAAAGTTTAAAATTGTAATTACTGTTTGGCTTCTTCTGTCATTAGAAGTATTAGCTTGCCTCGGTCCAGGTTGAAAATCAATTGTTCTAGTATCCAAAAGATATACACTGCTCGACATTGAAAATGCAAACCAAGAAGGAGTGGTCAGAAATTGATGAAATTTGGTAAGAAGACAGAGACAGCATGGAACAATAAGTGATATTTATTTCAAAATAAATAAGCAAAATTTAGAGCGAGGACGGCGTCGGCTCAGTAAAAAGTAGGACCACCGCGGACAGCGATGCACGAAGAAACACGTCTAGGCATGGAGTCAATAAGCCTGCGGATGGTGTCCTGAGGGATGGCACTCCATTCCCTTTCAACCATTTGCCACAGTTCGTCCTCTGAACGAGGCAGTGACAGGTTCTGCAAACGGCGTCCAATCACGTCCCACACATGTTCGATTGGTGACAAGTCAGGAGAGTATGGTGGCCAGGAAAGCATCTGTACACCTCGTAGAGCATGTTGGCTGATTCGAGCACTGTGAGGCCGGGCGTTATCCTGTTGAAAAATTGCATTTGGCAGACCCTGAAGGTAGGGGATTGCCACCGGCCGCAGTACATTATCTACATATCGTTGGGCCGTCATAGTGCCCCGAATACGAACTAGAGGTGATACGGAATTGTATGCAATAGCGCCCCAAACCATTATGCCACGTTGTCGCGCTGTGGGGCGTTCCACAGTTACTGCCGGATTCGATCTTTCTCCACGTCGACGCCACACACGTATGCGATGACTATCGCTGGACAAACAGAAGCGGGATTCATCTGAGAACACTACGGTTTGCCATTCTGCCATCCACGTCGCTCTGGTCCGGCATCATTCCAAACGTTGGAGTCTGTGCTGTGAGGTCAATGGCAGTCTTCTTAGCGGGCGCCGTGATTGCAGGCCACGTGCAACCAGTCGACGGGAAATGGTTCTGGTCGACACAGGAACATCCAGGGTACCTTGCACGTGCTGCAGAATCGACGTACAAGTGACTTGCGGGTCCGCCACAGCTTGTCGGTGAATCCGTCGATCCAAGCGGTCTGACGTCACTCTGGCTGCACCTGCACCCCTCAATGTGGCTACATTTCCTCTTTCCAACCATCTCCGACACAGCCGATGCACAGTGCTTGCATCCATGTGGGTATCAGCTGCAATTTGACGTATGGACCAACCTCCCCTTCTCAGTCCGATCACCATACCCCTTGTAAAGTCGTCTATATGCTGGAAGTGTCTTCGTTGAGGACGGCGTGGCATTTCCTCCTATCACACGTATCCTTCGAGACAAAAACCAAATTTCTCCGATAATTAGTCTGGCAGAAAAACCAACATGAACATAGCCCACTTTTCAACTACATTCTCTTATATCTTACTTCACGTGCGTCGGAGAGCTGCGCATTTCATATCATTTGCATAACTCAGTGACGTGCGTCTACGGTAAAATTTGCATGAATTTCTGACCACTCCTTCTTGGTGTTGCATTTTCAATGTCAAGCAGTGTATTTTTGCATAATTTCAAAATAAGATATTTTGTAGTGTTAGTACTGCTACTATTTTCAAGTCAAAGTAGCGAACTTAATATCTGACAAAAAGGAACGCTTCCAACGGTCGTTTTACAAGGTTTAAAATCCTTAGGAGCTATCAGAATCACGAAATAAAATCTCAACGAATGAAGATATGTATGGATTTTTAAATAAAAGTTGCAGTTAACAAAAATTATAATAAAAAGCATACATAATTTAAATGTTGCATATTCCAAACGATATTTTGGAATATGTTTTTATGGAAATAAAGATATGTATGGATTTTTAAATAAAAGTTGCAGTTAACAAAATTTATAATAAGAAAAGCAGACAAAATTTAAATTTTGCATATTCCAAACGATGCTATATTCCAAACGAAAATTTATGTAAAGAACTTATCAAACTATGACTAACTGAATGAATAATTATTGATAGCTAACTTAAATTCCCAGTGTAACATTATTATTATATTCCAAAAAAAGGAAAAATAACATTGATTGTAAAGAATAATGAAGTTGAAAGAAATCCGTGCAAGCACTAGCAGGCGGAACTATTCTAATTTCACTTTCCTAAACATAGATAATATCGTTTTAAGAGTGCGCATGAGTTCAATTTGTAGTGCGACTTCGTGTCATAAAATATTCATAGTTCCCCCAAAATTGGCAGCGGCGCTGCAATAACCTAAAATTACTCTTTAGGCAGGAATTCAAGTGAAACACGGACGATCGCAACTCACCATTGCAATCGCACCAAATTTGGATAAGTTGCAATCGCTATAAATGCTAATCGCACTGACGTCACTACGGGTGGAGCCAATAAGAGCTCACAAGCAGTCAGCGATCTCCTCTTATTCGCTAAGTAGGCTGTGACGTTTTATCTAGCTCGTTTTTCATAGGCAAACGTCACGCTGACGTCACGATGTTTTTATCAAGAAACGTTCTAATGTAATTCACTTCCAGTAGCGATTGCAGTAGGCGATCGCCTGTTTCACTTGAATTCCTGCCTTAATCTCGTCAGTGCTAAAGCATTGATTAAAATATCGTCTGTTAATTGAATGTTTCTATTTTCAACAAAATAAAATTGGATACAATTATTTTTATAACTGCATTCTTCTTAACCGTTCGCCTAGTTTGAAAAATTTGATGTCTATAATTGCAGAACGTTTTCTTTTGTATTTGCCCCCATGAATTAAAGTATCTGGTTATAAATTCTAAAATAATAATTTTAAGTATTTTTTCATGCTGATAGTATTTGAGCTATAAGTAAGTGGTTCATAACATTTTAAAGTAGGTCTTAATTATTTCGAAAGTTATTTCAAAAGGAAAATTGGCTGATTTTTACTCATATACAGGGTGTCCACTCCAATCGTGGACCAATAGCTAATTCCTAAACCGTTAGAGATAAGCATATAGTTTATTTAGGAGAAAATCTCCAAATTATAAAAGGAATTTTGGGTCTATTCAATGTTTTTCAAAAAATCAAATTTTAAAAGAGTTACGAAATTTAAATTTTTATACAGCCCCCCAGTCCTATCAATCATATTTAGTAAAACATTCTTGACACTGTAACGTTTAAAACTAAAAAAAAATCACTGCTCTACGACAAAAATTGACCGAGTTTTGACGTTTTGAAAAATCAAGATTTTGCATTATTTCATGACGTCATCGAGAGGTCGCTTAAGGAACCGTATGCGAAATCTTTCAAAATCTTGATTTTTCAAAACGTCATAACTCGGTCAATTTTTGTCGTAGAGCAATGATTTTTTTTAGTTTTAAACGTTACAGTGTCAAGAATGTTTTACTAAATATGATTGATAGGACTAGGGGGCTGTATAAAAATTTAAATTTCGTAACTCTTTCAAAATTTGATTTTTTGAAAAACATTGAATAGACCCAAAATTCCTTTCGTAATTTGGAGATTTTTTCCTAAATAAACTATATGCTTATCTCTAACGGTTTAGAAATTAGCTATTGGTCCACGATTGGAGTGGACACTCTGTATATTTCTACAGAATGCCTTGAGTGCGTAATGAGCATTATAACGGATTTTTTAAAATGTTTTATAAGTAAAAAGTAATTCTGTATAAATAATCAGTAGCGAGTATCAGTACTTCCTATTGAAAAATATTGTGAGTGGCTCAGAAGAGTTTCAAAATTAATTATCCCTGTAAAAACATGAGAACTACTTTTTAAATAGAACTAAAGCAAATAAAAATTCATTCGAAGCAATAAACGAAGATTTCAAATACTTAATAAAAGACTCACAAATAATTAACTATTGGTATTTATTAAGATATTTTTATTATAGAAAACGTATCTGTAGCAAAACCTTTTTTATTAAGCAAGCAAATTACGTTCCGGTTGGGTTGTAAAATCGATTTTCAAAGTTAATAAAATAAACATTACGGTCCAATGCACTGCCTATGCATAATTATTTCAAAAGACCGCAACAATACATTTTTTGTTTTTTCTATGCGGTAAAGGCATTCGAAACAAAGGTGTGAAACCAGAGGAATATATATTCTTCCAAACGAAAAAATACATGCACAGTAGAATAGCTTTCGTAACGTTGTCATAATTTCCTTCTTAATAAGGCAATCAGAAAATACGGAAATGGCTAAAAATTAGAAAAAAATAGATTATCAAATCATCTCTTTCGTTTTAGTGTTTCAACAATCAGATGTGTTTTTTTCTGTACGTTTCCTTATTTATTCTTTTCTTTTCTATTCTTTATTTATGTTTTTTTTTTAAATCTTTTTTGAACTTATTTTTTGTGTGTGTTTTATGGGGGTTTGCTGCATACTACTTTTTTAAAACTTCTTTAATCAGGTAATTCGAAATCTAATTTTTTGAAACCATACCTTGATAAAAAGATAATAAAAACTGAATTAGATGAATCGTATCATTTAAAAATAATATTTTAATGAGTGATGTTTTCCCTAATTTTAATCACACAATTCTTATTTCCTATTAAATAAATTTTGACAGCTCGGTTTCTTTGACCCGTATGCTAAAATCAACATGGACGATTTGCAGAGTAAATACTATAGCAAAGCTATTCAGTGTTTTTTTTTATTTTTATTTCACGAAAAACTGAAGAAAAGTTTTTCGCTATTTTTGAAATATTTGAAGAATTGATTTAAAATTAGTAAAATATTAAATTAATTTTATTTTATACGAACTATTTATGTCTTATTTTGAACAAAACTATCAAATAAAAGTGAAACATTCTGTTTTGCAAAATTTGAGCCCTCGAGTTAATTTTTTAATACAATAGCTTTGCAAATTATGTACAGTGAACTCTCACTTATGAGCTGGCCCAAGGGACCAACAGAAAAAGGTGCATACCTGAAAGAGACGCATAAGCGAAAACCCTATTTAAAGGTCTAAAACGCAATATGGGTTCTAATGAGAGCATGAATAAGAATGTTCCTATAGAAAAGGGACATAATTACGGTTTGGAAATTACTGTAATGTAACTACCCTAGCAGCATCATCTCATCGGCCGATGATCGGCCATTCATTGAAACCCGATGAAATTCTCATCGGCCGATGATCCAATATGTCTCATTGGCCGAGCAGAATCCGAGCAGCAAAATCCGATGAGAATACGATGAGATTTGGAGCAATTTACGAGCAGAACAGTCCCGTGCCGAGGAATTTCATCGGAACAACTTGATCAGAAGGATATCGTTTTCCGATGAAAAGTAGCTCATCGAAAACCGTGCTCGGATACTGATTGGAACGATGTCATCGTGCGTTACAAGATCAGTTTACGAGAAGTTTGTCGATCGGCCGAGCAAAATCCGATGAGTTGATGCTACTTGGGTACAATGATAAAGAGGAAACAAAAATTATAGCATACCTAAGCACAAATTCTTCCCTTTAAAACGATACATAATAGATAAGTGTCCCTCTTCGAACTCTAGAAGATTAAAGAGGAAATTGAAGAAACATGCTTATGTTTTAAAGAAAATAAATTGTTTTTTTTTTATATTTTACTGAAAATTCGGCGCATAAGTGAAATATTTATCTTTAGAGGAACGCATAAACGACTGATATTATCATTATTATGCTATGGAATGTCCTGGGACCATTGAAAATCGTCGTATAAGTGAAAAAGGCGTATAAATGAGGCGGTGTATAAGTGAGAGTTCACTGTATAAGAACTTCGACAACCTAAAACTTAGTGAAATGTAAATACTTGTACCGAAACCAGTTATAAGGGTGGGCTTTCTTAAATACAAAAAAAAAAAAAAAACCAGCACACTAAATTTATTTAACGGGGCACAAAATCTATGTCTTACAAAAACACGGAGGAGTGGAGCATGATTATGTATATTTATGTATGTGACAGAGCTGTCATTTCAAGTTTTTCAGGGGGTGGGGGGGGGGGCAAAGGGTCCAAACACAATGCAATTTCATCGGAAAACATAAAATACCTTTCCCACTTATGTGTAAATACGTTGATTTCTCAAAGGCAGGAGGGGGGCAATTGACTCCCTCCCCCTGACCCCCTTAAGTGACGGGTCTGGTCTGTGAGACTTTAAAAACAAAATAGTTTAATTGATTACTCCATTGAAGTTCAGCCCTTTCTAGAATAATCTGTACAATTAAGCTTTAAATTTAAATTATGTGTCAAATGTGTAATATGTCAAAGATAAGATAAAGCCGATACACATTTTCAAATTCTGTACCTTTCCTGTCAAAAGCTTTTACATTATTTCTTCTTCTTCTCTTTTTTCTTTTGAATGTTAACTAATTTAATTATGTACTTGCATTTTTCATTCGTGTTTTAATTAATTTATTTTTCATTCATTTATTTATTTATATTTTGCTGCATTTTTACAGGATTTTAATCCATCTTTTGTGCTTATTCCATGTATGTTTTTATCATTTATTTCAGTTAAAAAAATTTTGAACTTTTAAAGAAAAAGTTAACAGGTAAGCAAAGTATGTTGATATTATTCTGCTTAAAAGTTAATAAACTGGGAAATATTGCAAACATGCATAAAAGTACCAAATTATGCAATGCACCGCCGGTTATTTCGATCCATGGACTGCAGTTTCGTGCTTATTATGCACTCATCAGCATGGAATACGAAAGTAACCGAGTTGGAGGCAAACATCCTCTTATAGAGCAAAAAGAGCCAAAAAAAAACTGGTAGCTAATGTGAAATTAGAATACCAGCGAACGATCGCACTTGGTACGGTACAGCTCGTAAACGTTCTCTCTAAACTCTTTTACATGTTCCTGATTTAGCCCTTGCTTAGGGGCGGTTACTCACTGCTTTATACCCGAGCTCTGCCTTAAAATTTACCAGTTGTACCGTACCAAGTGCGGTCCCTCGCTGGTATTCTAATTTCACATTAGCTACCAGTTTCGTGTGGCTCTCTTTGCTCTATAAGAGGAATTTTGCCTCCAACTCGGATACTTTCATATTCCATGCTGATGAGTGCATAATAAGCACGAAACGCAGTCCATGGATCGAAATGAACGAGGTGGCGGTGTATTGCATGTTCTTGCTTTAGCCCTTGCTTAGGGGCGGTAATTCACTGCTTTATACCCGAGCTCTGCCTTAAAATTTACGAGTTGTACCGTACCAAGTGCGGTCGCTCGCTGGTATTCTAATTTCACATTAGCTACCAGTTTTTTTGGCTCTCTTTGCTCTATAAGAGGATTTTTGCCTCCAACTCGGCTACTTTCGTATTCCATGCTGATGAGTGCATAATAAGCACGAAACTGCAGTCCATGGATCGAAATAACCGAGTTGGCGGTGTATTGCATGTTCCTGCCTTAGCCCTTGCTTAGGGGCGGTTACTCACTGCTTTAGTACTAAATTAGTTGCATTTACAATAACTGAGTTATTTTCTTTCATCATCTCGATAACACACAAATAGATAACTTGCAGTAGATGTAGGCGTGGAGGTTGCCAACTGCAATTTTCAATTTCACGATCATTTCAGTATAGAGACGAACCCTCAGAGAGATTGTTTGTATTACATCCTGTGCATTAATCTGAATAAATTAAGCCTTTTCTTATAGCTCTAGTGCAAATAATATTTTTAAAAATAGTCCCCCTCCCCTTTTTCCCCCAAGAATTGCTGCATCAATCCCTTTACCAAAATTATTTAAATATTCACTATGTAGTCACTTTAAAACCGAACGTTTCATTTCAACAAGTTTTAAAAAGGAGAAAATAATAAATTTTTGATAAAAAGTAATGCTTAGAAGCGACAATCTACAACGGTGACAGACTAAATGAAAAGTATTACTTCTTTAAAAAAGTTTGCTCCAACTTTGTTTGTGTCAAAAAATGTAATTCTGAATTCTTTTCAAAATGACTTTTTAAAAAAGGCTAAATCACTTTTTGCAGCTGAATAAATGAATCATATTTCATTGCCAATACTTGTATTTCGTCTAAATTAAAAGCTTATATTTCGTTTAGTAGTTAAAAATTTTAATGAAAGAAAGAGGAAAAATTGTTAAAGAAATATTTTTCAAAAACTTCTTTGAAAAGAGAAAAGTTGTTTTAATACAAACATTTCAGTAGTTCTAAAAGAAAAATCTTTTATGGATATCATTACGCAGTATAATTGTTTTAACGATGACCTTCTTTTTCAATTTAAATTTTATGGTATTTGAGACACTGATATTTTTTTTTCTTTTTGTTTTTCTTTTTAAATGATCAAGCAATTTTTGTAAGTATATTTATGAGCTGTCTGTCAAATGTATTTTACCGATTAAAACATTTCAAATTGCTGCTCATTAAAAAAGGTCCTCTGAAATAGTGACCTAAGCCCCTTTTTTTGAGGAAATCTTCGACGTTTTCTTCATTTATTTTAAAACATAAACATTTATTTTAACTATTCTGGTATTTTTAAAACTAAATGCTGTTTTAATAAAAGTTATTAAAAAAACCATTTTTCTTTGAATTCGTTAGTACTTATAATTTCGAGTTAGACGAAACTTAAGCTTGCTTTTCAGTGGTCCCTTCAAATGTAAGCAGTTAATTGAGAAAAATTTAAGAAGAGCATTTTCTGAGATGATTGAAACATCTACTTATGTGCAGTATTTCCCTCTGTACTGCTACTTAAAAATGCAGTTGCTAAAATTCGAATTTAGTTGACTGCATAGTAATTGTGAATAAAAGTATTCAGAAAAAATGCTGTTCTGACATTGCATGTGGCAAAAATCATCAACTGTGTATTTCAGCTTTGAACTTTGTTCAGTTTTTATCTCTAATCTGTGTTCTATTTATCGTTTGCAACGAGTGAGTGCTACTATCGTTGCCATAGCTGCAATAGAATATTTTTTATGTGAGTTTAAATTATGTTCTAAGAGTTTCAATGCTTTAGAGAAAGATGCTGTGATTAGACTCAAAACGAGGAGGTTTTTGAGCTATTTGGAAATAAGTGTGTGTTGTATACAATCAATTTTGAATTTATGAATATTTGAGAGAAAATGTAGAGATATTACGGAATTTAAAGCAGTGGCAATACACCTGCATTTTATTCTAGTGTTATCGTCAGTCGTGCATGAGGTTAAAAAAAAACTGCGTATCTAGACAAATGAACTTTTTTTTTCCTTTCTTTTTTTTAATTTTTTTTCTTTTTTGTTCTAAATATATGTAAAATCTTTAGAATAAAAAATGTTTTTCATAGTAGCAAATAAAGACACAGACTATTTTTAAGGACATTTCACATGTTTATTGTGACACGGCCGCAAAGCATTCTACAATAAGACATGTGTAAAAACCTAGACCATCTGAAACTGATATATACCAAAAATAGACCGGCACTCACATATATATAAAACAATATCTAACTCTAGCCAGGTCCTTTAACGTAGGAATAGTTGTCTGCTTTAGTTTGTAGCAGTTTGCAATTTAGGACAACATAGATTAAACAGGAAACAGTTCCTTCAAGATTCAAGTAAACGTTTACAACAGGCCTAGCAGAGCTAGTGATGATCCAACAGCAGCAAAACAAAAACTTGGAATTATCAGAATATTTTGTTATCAGTAAAACAAAACGAAATGTTGCTTGGTATTCGAGTTTTTCCTCAAACAAATGAAAGCGGGTATGATATAGTTTGAGTGTGTTTTACTTAGAAAAACTGTGTGGATAGAAATAATATACCTTTGAAACGCATACATATAGTTATATACATATATAGAATTCAAGAAAAATACAGACAAAAGTGTCACTAGTGCCAGCTTTTTAAAAAGTGTCAGAAACCGATCATGTCCTAGCACAGTTTATGAATAGGAACTTATTTTTCGGTTGCATGACCTCACTTAGTCTACTTCTACACAAGTGGCAATGAACACTTTGTTAAAATCAGTAGCCCCACTAGGCGCGGGATTACTTCGAAAAATGTCGCTCGTGTCATTTCTATTCTCAGCCTTGTACTGTGCCCTGTATTTTATTCAAATAGAATTTATTTTCAATCAAAAAAAAATTCGTAATGTTTAACGGAATTTCATTTAGTATGTGTTTTTCGCAAAGTTGAGTAGTAAAATTATATTTTTGTTGACAGCCATATGAAAGCTGCATTGTATAAAATTACGCAATTGGAGCTTAGAAATGTATTTTGATTGAATTAAAGTATATCATAAAAAAGGAAAAGATCAAAGCTTAGAAATGCATTTTTTGTAAAACCTTAGTGAGCCTAAAGAAGGATTCGTTGCTTAAAATTTATAAAAATTGAGGATAACTGCTACATAACTGTTTCAAATAAACTGCGCCAAACAAAAGCCTTTCAAAAAATGTATAATGATTAAAATTTTGATATCTATAATTACATATTTACAAATTAATAACACATGGCAAATGAATATTTTCCACTGAAAACATTTGTAGAAAAAAATATGTAATTGTCGCAACTTTCATAAGAAGAAAATGTGTCTGCGAGTAGCCTACAAAGTCTTTTTCTTTCGTATTTTTAGTAAGTGTTTTTCAACTTTTTAGGGAATAGAGAGACAACAGTAGAGTTACCAAAGTTCGTCTAGTTAGTGTCAGTCTATTCTGTTGTATCTTTTATGGAAAAATTTCTAATCTTCCAAGTAGAAAACAAATTGTAAATATTAAATGACACTATTTGTTCTTTTAACTGTAAAAGACGTTTTATTCAAGCTGTGTTATCACGTACAGAAAACAAAATATAGCTATCTTGTTCGCTTAATCTCCTAATTGTAATTTAATTGTAAATTAGAGCCCGACTGAAAAAAATACTATAAAAAAAAACTTGCAATAATGTAGAAAATTATTGTATTCACAGTTGCCAAAATATTATTCACTTAAATGTCTATAAAATCCTAAATACTTGAAAGTTTAAAGGAACAAAAAAGAATATGGGGCATGCGTAGCAAAAAAAAAAGAAACTAAAAAAGGAATTCAAGCAAAATTTTGTGATTTAGTTCGTTCTCGAGAGCTGAGGAAAACTAATATTTTCTCATTTAAAATAAACGCTTGTTAGGTATATTCTCTGCACTTTATGCCCTTTTTATACAAAACGAATCAAATGTTTGAATATTTTAGGTGTATGACATTTTGACTATTTAAAAATACATTTGTGATCTTTAGGATGTGCTTTCCATTGCATGATTCATTAAATCATACCTTTCTATCCAGCTAAAAAAAAATGTTAAGAGAAAAAAGGCTCGAAGAAAAAAAAACCTTAGAGACACTTTACATCCAAAAAACCTTTATTTCTATCTATTAATAGCATTATCAAATATTAGTTAACTATTTCAAGACAAGATGTGCTTCATACATGATGTTGTAAATGCGAAGTCAGTTAACAATAATTCTAGGTATGATGCTCACAGCACCTAGTCTTTTAGTTTTCCGATATTTTAATTCTCTTAATATCAGATAGGATATTATGTCTAGGAACTTTATGCGATGGCCTCTCTGACCATGTCAAACCGTTTGTAAAGTCTATTAGTAATCTACCATACAATGTCTGATAACAAAACTTCTCAAAATAAAATGTCGTGAATTTTGAAGTTACAAACAGACGCCAATTTATCTGCTAGGCCATTTACAACTGGTGATATAATAAAAATTATGCGAATCTAGACATATACAAGAATCTAGTTAGATTTGTTTAACATCACCATTGAAGTATTTTTTTGTACATAGGAATCATGTTAAAAATAACTTGAGCGTTGTTGTGTAAACAAAAGCGTGTTTATTTCTGCGTTTAAACAAGTCACATAAAAGACAAAGATATAAAAAGAATTTTTTTCCCAATCTTTTGCTGTTTAGCCAATTTAGCTATTTGAATTTAACCAAGTGATTACTTTAATTTTCTTTCAGTTTTTCCATGTTCAATTCAATTAATAGTGTGTGCTTTGTACATTGAAACAGTATTAATATTTGTTGTACTTGTTTGAACGCAGAAGGTGACATTCGCGAGGCATATTTGCTCATATTTAAAAAATAACTCAGATTAGTAAAATTATTCATATACGTATAAAAATTTGTTACTTATTGTATCTTAGCTGCTAGAATAAATATTCAGTTTGATTTCAAATTAATATTTGTTGTACTTGTTTGAACGCAGAAGGTAACATTCGCGAGGCATATTTGCTCATATTTAAAAAATAACTCAGATTAGTAAAATTATTCATATACGTATAAAAATTTGTTACTTATTGTATCTTAACTGCTAGAATAAATATTCAGTTTGATTTCAAATTAATTATAATCAAACACTAGTTTTACTCAAGGTTTTGAAATACATTAATGTTATTTTCTGTTTTTATTTATTACTCAAAAAAATTAATAAATAAATAAAATAAAGGAGCTCAAATATAAATTATTTATTTTAATTATTCGCTAATTATGAATTAATACGTTGAGGTATTTCAGAAACAATAAGTATGTAATCGGAATTTAATAATCGTAAATTAAATTAACTTTATAAAATTTGCATAGAAAGTCTAAAAATTGACATAATATAAAACATTATAAAACTGTAAGGAAACATTTTATCAATAACGAGCTAAATGCCAAAAAATGTCAAAAAATCCTAGAGGTGTTTTAGCAAATATTATGTAGCTATACTACATAAATAAACAATTTTTAAAAGAAAAAAATATTTTAACTATGAAAGTATGTTAAAAAAATTAGAAAACAACAAAAATTTAATCTTAATCAGATAACATTAAATAAAATTAAGCTTGCCAAAGTTTCTTAAAAAATCTGAGTAAATATCAAATTTAATAAGAAGAAATATCTGTTTTAAGAACAAGTTGAATGCAAAAAATAAGCTAAATAAATTTTAAAGGTGTTTAAATGAATATGATCCACAAATAGAACTGTTTTTAAACTAAGAAAAAAATTTTTAATTATGACAGTATGTTTAAATATTTTAGAAACGATAAAAAAATTATCGTTATTAAATAACATTAAATATCATAAAGCTTGCTAAATTTATTCAAAAAATCTAAATATTGTATTAATGTAAAAATTGATTTAAAAAAAAATTTACGAACAAGTTGAATGAAAAAAGAAAATGTAAGAACTACTAGTGGTATTTCAATAAGTACACTGCTCACACATGATTTTTAAACCAACAAAAACTGAATAAATAATTCTAAGTGTACAAGTAAAGTAATTGAAATCTTTTGTATTATTCTAGCAGTTAAGATGGAAAATATTTACCTTTTACGATATATACATGTCCAAAAAGATCAGTACATATGTAGCAAATATTGGAGTTCACGTTTATGAAAAAAAAATTACATTTTCACGAGTTTACTTATTTGTGTTTTTCAGACCAAATTATGAAATTGCACAGATACAGAAACATCATAAATATTATAGGCAACATCACCAAAAGATAACAGCAGCGCGTATTCATTTTACTTTGTGATGCACATAACATCAATTCGGTTAGGACTTTTTAAACAGGAACATCTGGGTTGTAAATGAAAATGATACTAAAAAAGAACCTTTGCTATAAGCCGACGTCATCAGGGCTGGATGTAAGTTAATGTGTAAACTTAGCCTGCTTTAAGATAACTTTTCATATATTCATTCATTTGAAAAAAGTAAAAAACTGCTTCGGTGTGTTACTTACTCCCAATGAAAAGAGTAACGTTCAATTTTGAAATTTGAAAATAGTCCATTTTTTATGGTTATTACCAAATTGAATCGTTTCAAGACTTATGTTTTTCTCCCTAAATTTTTATATTAATATAATCGTAATAATTTCAGATAAAAATTTAATACAAATTTATTCGATCAAATATTTTTAATTATCGGTAAGTTTTTGCACATTAATAATTTACAATCAGCCATGATAATAAAATTTCAAAACATTTTTTCATCATTTTCATTTATTCATCGTCATCATCATCAACACTTATGTATACAAAAAAAAGAAAAGAAAAAACACAAAGAAATGCACGCAGGCAATTTTTTTTCTCCATATCCGACATTGTACAAGGCTGAATTGTAGAATAATAACAAGAGTTTCAAGCATTATATTATATAGTACTATACACATTTTTCTCGGAGTTAGTTCTCACAACTTCATCGGAGATCTTGTAGTATTAGGAACTGGTTAAACCACCCTCAGTGGAGGATGGTTGCAGCAGATAAACATGCTGATTGGATGAGCGCACACCAATAACAGTGTGGAATAATAAATTTCATCTTTACAAATAAAATTGCGTGCAGGTGACCTATGGAAATATTTGACTTAAGATAACTACCAAAAAAATCTAAATAACTGCACACGCCTCGGAATTACCATCAGAAGAAAAAAATCAGCCACTATACTAGAAAGCAACTTAACTTGACACTCAACGTGACTACGGGAGAAGCCAATAAGAGCTCACAAGCAGTTAGCGATCTCCTCTAATTCGCCGAGTAGGCTTTAACGTTTTATCTTGCTCGTTTTTCATAGGCTAACGTCACGCTGACGTCACGATCTTTTTGTCAAGAAAGGTTGTAGTCGAGTATAGAATGTTATTCTTTTTCACTAACAGAAAGTGTCAACATCATTAATATGTAGCAATTATCAGGTAAAACTTATGACTCTTATTGATATAACCCCAATTTTAAGCTATAATGTTTTTTGTTTTTTTTACTAATTTACTAAACTAGTTAATCAAAACTTTACTTTACTTAAACTTTTCTGATTATTGAAATTTCATTGAAGGTCTTAATTACGGTCAAAAATAGTATACATTTAAAACAGTTTACATAACTTCAAAATTATTATATTTACTGTCTGTATTATGATGTTTTAAAGAGGAAGGTATTAATTTTTATTCGTTTAAATTCTGCCTAATTTGTGTATCTTATTTTTGGTGTTATCATCTGATAACATGTCTATTTATTCAGAAAAAAAAAAAACAAATTTTTCTTTTCTAAACTTAATATAAACTTTTACTTATTTAGTCCTAGTCATATCTACAAGGTACGTTTTTACACCTTCAAATAAAAGGTTTTTTTTTCATAACTTTTAAGCTAGGATACTTCAAAAAATGAAATTGATAAACTGAGAAAAAATTTTCATTTTGATGTAATTTTGAAAAGTTCTGTATTTTCAATTAGTTATCAAACTATCAGAACAATTTGAGAACATTCAACAAAGATGCTTCAAATGTCTTACATTGTTTTAGATTTACTTGAATTTAATTTAAATTACAAACTTGTTGCTTGAAGTTACCTTTAAAAAAATTAATTTTAAATATTTTTAATACAACTTGAAAGCATGCTCCTGCTTCCTTGTCTATAAAACGTATTTTGTTTTTCAAATGCTACTTGCGAATATCGAAGCAAAAATTCAACTGTGTAAAGCTAGGTTTAATGGAACTTTTCCCATCTACTTAAGTACAGTTTTAGTATAGTATTGTGGAATATTTAATATTCACATTGTACTTTTAAGCATTAAAAACAGGAACTTAAAACCAGCATAGTGGAGAGTTCAAGTACGTCTCGTTTTCATGTAAATATTTCACACATTAGGACAAATGCCGGAGGCTGCTAATGTATAAAATAAGTTTTTAAGTTTTAAATTTAAAATAAATTATTTGCTCTACTAATATGGTTGGAGGTAAACTTATAAATAGGGATGCACCGATTAATCGGCAGTACCGATTAATCGGCCATAATCGGCCACTTTGCCGATTAATAATAATCGGCAACATCGGGCCGATTAATCGGCTGAAAAATATTTTTCAGATATTATTCTTTAAAGTATACTTTCACTTGGAAACTATGATGAATAATTTTATTAACAATAATAATAATCCTAACAGTTGATATAAAGTTTTTTTTAAATGAATTCTCCTACTTTGAATAAATATACATAGACAATGATACAACATTTTTCGTGTGGCGATAGTTTTCTCCTTAGCACAGTGCTTTCAGATAACCTCTAATTTTCAAAGAATAAAAGTATTGAATTAAATTGCTCCTGATTACTAAAGTATATGAATTAAAAGTACTCCTAAATTCGAATGTTCACCACACACTCCCCCACCCCTCCTTTTTTTATAAATTTTTATTTCCAATTACCATAACTAACAATGTGTTAATAATATTATTGACACTAATATGAAAATTGGTTCTAAGAAATTTAACCAAATATTGAAATTATTCTGTGAAAACTAGGAAAATGGAAAAAAATCTTCTCCCAGAAATAAATTATTTACTATTTCTAAACTTGGAATTGTGTAAGAGATAAAAAACAGTGACGGTAAAGGGAAAAACAATTATCCTTATCATTAATCGGCTCAGCCGATTAATCGGACGATTATCAACAGCCGATTAATCGGTAATCGGTAATCGGCCAATTTGCTTATCGGTGCATCCCTGCTTATAAATATAACGCATTCAAAATTTTTAAACATAAAATGAAGAATAAAGTTAGCTTGAAAAGCTTATAGTGCTAAAAAATAGATACCACCTATACTTTAGTAAAGTATTATACAAAATCAAGCAATAAAAAGAAAATACATTTTAAAAGCAATTTTGAACATTCATAGTTAAAAATTTATCAGACATATATTTTTTATCTCTGTTTATATTTTTACGTTGTGAAAATGCCTCCGAGTTTCTTGCATCAACATCGAAAACATCAAACAAAATAGTCAACATGAATAAAAAGAAAGATATCACTCAACAGTAAGACCAATGAAACAAAAAGTAATAGTTAGTATCGCCAGCACAAACGATGGATATAGTTTTATAAATTTTCTTAGGAACTTTGTAAATGATAAAAGTGATGAAGCTTATAGTGACTAATTTACTTCATTTGATAAAAAACTAATTTTTAATGATGAAGACAATGCTCTTAAACTTGACATCAAATCTCAATGTTAACAATAACTCCTCCTTCAATAGCTAAAAATGCTGATGATGAATTCGTGCGTTGTGTTTCCGTTGAAAATAGGACAAAACACAAGTGCTTACGTTACACCTGCACGCTCACGGATACGCACATGAACACACACATACACTAAAATTTTTCTTGCTTATTTTTTTTTAATTTCAAAAAGAGAACATCAAATAGAACGAGCTGCAAATAGAACCTCTTCGATGTAAAAAAAAGAGAAAACACAGGAACTTTTAACTTGACCTCTGGCCAAACGTTGGACACAGCTTTTTAAATATTTTTTCATTTGTGTCTGTTGAGGGAGTAAACTTTAGTTTGTCACAGGAACGCGCCGTAGTACCAAATTCCGGGCACACCAATGAGAGTATCTTATACCACATACATCATTAAGTTTTTTGAAACATTTCCATCCAGTCCGAGTGAGAATCAGTTCAGCTGTCAAACCTTTTTGAGGAACCTACGAGTAGACGAATGATCTCGCACCTTTTATATGTGAAAATTTAGTTTTGTTTTCATCTATAGCAACCATACTGATGACTAAAACTACCACGGTATTAACAAACAACACTTTTTTGAAATGAGTTTTGTGCAGGCGTTACAAAACCAAAATGGAAGCATAACATCTATAGAGAAAGCACAAAGCTATAGATAGGTTGCACGTAAGGAAAGCTTTCAAAGAAATCAAAGTGCTATATAGTACAGGCAAGAGCACACTGATGTAGTTTTCTCCGTTGGTGCCTACCTCTAACATAAACCAAAGTGAATCTTGACTTATACTTCGCCCAGTTTATTATCGTATTCGTCAAGACTCCCTAAACACAACTTTTAACAAGTAAATCATTTCAAAAATTAAATATTGCCGGTCAATAATGAAGACCACGAATGTCATAAATGATATTCAACAAAAAGGCAATAACAAAGTTGTAAATATTCTTATGTATATATATATATTATATATATGTATATATTATGTATATACACATGTGTGTTAATATAGGATGTACAGAAATAAATCTGCTGTTAATTGTTCTCTGAAATCGAACTAAATTTCAATTTTGTTTTACTTTTAACGAGTGTTAATGGGTGCCGTTGTAGAATATAACCATTACAAAACAAAAATCAACAGATATTTACAAAAAATGCAAAATAATTTCAAGATAAATACAAGAAGGTATTTTTTCTTTTTCTCTTCACCAAGCTCCAACGGTCCAGTAGGAAACATAACTACAGTTGCCCGGATTTCGAGTACCGGGGCAGTGCGCATGCGCTTGATTGCAGCATTTATTTTCTCCACAGTTTTGTTTGTGATTTATTGTGCAGAGAATGAATTGGTCCACCACATGACTTCACATGATGCTTGAGCCACTTAGTTCTAGGAACTCTTGATATCTGCCGAGGACAGAGCAGGCAGTTTAGGCAGCCAAGGGGGCATCAATGTACCACAGAGTTACTTCAAATATTTTTTTCGTTTCCGCAGAAACTCTTTCACAACCTCACCCTCTTGGCTCGGGCTCGGCTTTTAATATTTGAGACTGCTTACAACGGAAGATAAAACTCACAACACAAAATCGTTAAAGTCTGTTTAAAAATCATGACAATATATCTTATTGCCTCGTAACATGCATTTGTATACATATAATAGGAATAAATTCTAATTTTTCATTAAGTCATTTAGGAATACTTTCACCATGTAAGATAGTTGTCTGTGCCTATGATAGTGTACTTTCAATGATTTATTAAAGACGTTTGGTTTCTGGACTTAGGGAAGCTTCCCCCGCGAAACAAAGGCCAGCCTTTGTGGAGGCGGGAAGATCCAAAGATGATGCTTCGAGACCGAGCCTGAGGGCGTTATCGAGGTCGTTTCGGAAGTCTGATGAGAACATGAGGTGTTGGGACGTTACATCAGGACCGTTCCTTGTCGTCACGTCGTTGCCCGTCTGGGGCAGGAGTAGAGGGGGAGGGGCGAGGCGGGGCGGTGCCATGGAGGGGGGTGCCACTGGGGTGGCGGCGAAGTGAGAAGACGTGGAACAGGCTGGCATCTTCGGTGGCATCATGGAATTCGGGGGCATCATGGAATTCGGCGGTGCCATTGAAGTCGGTGGCACCATGGAATTTGAATTTGCCACGGAATTCGGGGGCGTCATCTGCTCGTTCCTCTGCATCTTGTGCAATCTCTTGACGTGACGGTCAGCATTGCAATGTAGCTTGAAATCAAGCAGGGTTGGGAATCTTTCGCGGCAAGCTCGACACTCCAGCTGCACTTGTACCAGGCGTAGAATTGCCTTGATGGAATCGCCAGGGTTCTTGTTGGCGAAGCAGCTGGATCTCTGATGGTTGAGGCAGAAGACTTCAGCTGGATGTACCAACTGGCATTTCTTACAGACGTAGCCAACGTCTACCTCTGCTTCTGCAGCTTGTTGGTAGTCGTTGTTGGAGACGGCTCCTTTCAAGTCCTCCAGTGTCTTGCCATCCTGGGAGAAGCGAGCTGTGGTGTTTCCTGGCTGAGTCAGCTTTTGGGTGATTTCTGGCAAAGCCGTTGGTGGAAGCTGGAGCAAGGACAAAGGCGTGCTGTACATGTTGGAGTCGTAAAACATTCCACCGGGTGATGAGCCTGCTAAAGAGAGAAAATATACCAATTAGTTCCAATACGTCAATTGTATAACATTTGTAACGTTTTACCAAATAAAGTTAAAAATACAGTCACGTATCTTATTTGAAACGCCTCAATTCAACAACATTGAGGGGAATATTGTTTACATACTGCACATTTTAATGTAATAATTTATATGTTTCATTGAATTCATGTTTAATCACTCTGGATCCACTCATTCACTTGTCAAAAATAATTTAGTTCATTATTTTTGTCAATTTAATTAGCAAATCTGTTGGAGAATTCATATAGTGCTAGATTCTATTGAACTTTCAACCCATTTATCTTTGTTGCTATGTAAATAAAATGTACGTGATATAAACTTTTGAGCATAAAACAAGATAAAAAATTCTTTTTTTTTTCTTTCAGTTTTTCATCAACGCATGTTAATTCAGTTATGGAACAGTTAAAAAATTACGTTACTTAAATACTTAGCTATAAATGGGCAAAACGCTTCAAACTAATTGTGCAATCAAGCTTTTCAGCGATTTCGAAAAAGAAAAAAAAATTGCTATGTAGTTGCGAAAATAGGCGTTACTTCCGAGAAGATCATACAAAAAAAAAAAATTCATAGTCTTTTTACTTTTTCCCAACAATCCAACTTTGAAGCCAGTAACAAATGTTAATCCGGTTATGGCTGCCCGCAATATGCATAAGAAACACCTTATTAATGACCCTAAAAGGATGATCGTTTCCAGTGACAGTTTCGAAAACTAGCCAGCCAAGAGAGGAGAAGATGGCAAAAGAAAAGAAAATACTCTTTGCTTCCATGTTCGACACTCTTGCTTCGGGGCAACCACAATCACCGCTGATGAAAATAAACGACATAAAACTGTTGACATATCTATAAATCATCATCTTAAGAACCCGGACAGAAAGGACCGAGGAGAAAACGAACCACAGTTCGAAAGCAGAATATTTATAAATTGGACTCGTGTTCTGTTTGTCAAGTAGCCGCGAGTATTCTGTTAGAAAAAACTCTGAGGCTCCAAACAAAGCATTAATTAACAGGGGGGCATAGGAAGGAGCTTGTGACAGATTGGTTGGCGACTCGGCGAGCGTTTGTCATGATATTATTTCGGATTGTGCGCATTATTCGGTTGATTTTGCCCACCTTATTCTCAAAAGTCTGCCAGGATCCTGTTTCAACGTGCCTTGAATTGGAAAATTATAAATAATTCAGTTCATTTTATCATTATTATTTTATGGAATGCATTCTCAGCGCCCATCCATAAATCACACTGTAACTTATTGTAGTGCTATAACCTCAGTTTTTTACAAAGTAAAGAGTTCAGACGAGAGCATGTCGTTTAGGCTTTTTTTTTTTCACTTTAAGAAAAACTAGTGACAGTTGCAAATGGGTAAGTTCCATTTTTAATTGCATTGTAAAAAGATGACAAGCATAAATTTGCGATCACTTACGTAACGCACAAACATAATATAATGGTAATCCAGCGAGCGAAGACATTATTTACTCTTTGGGAGTGAAGGGTCATAACCGTCCCAATTAACAAAATATTTTCCAGATAAAAGAATATTAATATAGGTATATTGTGACTGATTAATCAATTATAATAATCTAATTTATAATAATTGTAGAATTATTGTTGGAGAACTAATTAATGATCTGAAATCAAGTATCGTTCCTTCCTTATCTACTAATTCCATGAATCTATTTTCTCACTAACAAACTGGAAAAAAAAACACTATGAATCCTTTTTGCTTTGCTGAAATTAAAGTGCTGTGGTTTCTTGCGTACAATCATTTGCACCTATTTTAAGTAGTTTTTGAAATTCCGAATTATCTTTTTTGGAGGAGGGGGGACAACTTCTTGACGTAACCAAAGTTAGTTGAAATTTGTCATTCGAAACATTTCCTTGCTGTACACTATTGAATGACATATTCATACGTTATGCACTCATACACTGTTAAAAATTTTCCTGAAATTTTACGGTAAAAGTTACTGGCATCCATGTTGCCAGTAACTTTCACCGTAAAATCCAATTTTACGGTAGAGAAAAGTTAAAAAATGTAAGATGCGAGCGAGATAGGATCGAACTCTAGACGCGGTAATCGCACTTCGCTTCCCTATCCACTGTACCGAATAGACTACACATGGCGAACAGAAATTGAGTATTAGGTGCTTTGCGCAGTAAGTCACGTGGTTTATCAACTGACGGTGTAATCGTTTCTTTTTTCTGGTACAATTTACTGTAAATATTTTCTGTACTGTAAATGTAACATTTTACAGTAATATTTATTATAAAAGTTTCCTGAATTTTTAACAGTGTACACTTTATTGCAAAAAGAGACCAATCATGCAGCTGTATATCTGGAGTAAAACGAAATCGAGGAAATTGCTCGCTGAAGCACAACAAGAAAGTTACTTACAGTTAAGGGGGTTAAACTTAATTTTGGAAGAAAAAAAAAGAAACAACTTCGCTACGAAAAGCCAAATTAAGTTCAAATTTGTCATGTACGCAGTTCCTTTCCTTTTACTGATGTCTGGTACATGACGAGCAAATAATCTTCACAGTAAATAAGTGATTGTGATTATTAATGAGATAAATCGTGCATGGTCCATCGCATTCCTCTAAAAACTTTCTTTCACTGCATTCATAACTTATCGTTTCACACACCTCATTGAAAAAAAGGCCAATTGCGCAGCTCTAAATCTGGAGCAAAAACGGAATCGGGGGAATTGTTCGCCGAAACACAAGAAGAAAGTTGCTTACAACCGAGGGGGGTTAAACCTAACGATACTTTTATCACAGCATACACCCACCACTTTAGCAGCAAAGCAATAACCAAAAACTCACCGCTTTAAAGAAAGAAAAGGAAAAAACAGGTTAACCTTAAATGATTGATTAGAAGAAGATAGTTTTGCTGGACGAAAAATGTTTTGGCCCGTAAATTGCCAGATCGAAAATTTAATAAGAATCCGAAAAGCCATTAGATGTAGACGTGGAGTTTCTATAAAGGTACCAAAGGAAGTTTGACAAAGATAAAGGAAATATGGTTTCTTAGACAAATGGAAAAGCGATCAAAATTGTGAGAAACATCAAGAATAATTATACATCTGAGGAAAATCAGCATGCTTTATACACCTTATATGTACTTAGTTTGATTTTTTGTATTTATTTATTTTTTACTTTATTTTATTTATTTATTTATTTTTTTATTTTTTTGAGTATTTCAATGAGTTTGGTCATAGTGCACTTTTGCGTAAAAAAAACTTGCAATATGTTTCAAATTTTTTGATTTTAATCATTAATTAATTTTATTGAAATGAATTATTGCTTCTTAGATTCTTATTAGTAAATGTAAAAAAAACTCATTTAAAGTAAAATTGAAATTTTGTGTTCAAGTTATTTTACAAACATAAACAGTACACAACTTCTCTTTTTATGAACAACAAATTAAACATTATATTAAACAAAAACATTTTTCATGCTTAGTGATTGAAATCTTCTATCTTATTTTTTTAATGCTTTCATTGGACTTGTTTTCATTAGATATACCATAAAACAACTAATGAAATTCTTCAATTACTTAACTTCACTCTCGTAGAGAATTTACAGTGCGTTTTAAAGTAATGCAGCCGAATAGGAGGTTTATACAATCACCCTTTCAACTTAAACACATTTACATCATTTAGAATATACATGTTTCTCAAATACGAAGAACTAACTGACTATTGGTGAAAATATTACTTCTCAACTCTTTCGTTTAACATCCAGAAATTCAATCATGAAATTAAAGGTAAAGTCTCTGAATGTTATAATTGAGAGCACTGCCGTCAATTATTGCATCCAATTGCAAAGAACGTTATTGCGAGCCCCAATCACTGCTCTCAATCCCTCTTTCTCGACATGGCGAATGGGATATCAGCCAGCGAGTGTCCCAACCGTTAAAGTATCCGCTTTTCCCTTCGACAGCAATAAAATAACATTTTCTTTTAATTAAAAACGTCAGTCTCTTCCCTTTTTCTACGAAAGTCATTGCGACAGCTGTTACGTTTAATTCCTGAGCAGGCTCCCTCCATTCATTGGCTAGAGTGACTTATGACGTTTTTTTTTTTTTTTTTTATTATTCCAGAGAGAGATTCCGATCTGCGATTTTAGTGCCGCCAGTGGTAGAACCTAGAAGTGGAAGGGCGGAACTGCAACAGTCTGGGATGACGTTTAGTGCTCAGTTACGAGGACAAACTGCACCATAAACTTTTCATTCGCTTTTTTTTACTTCTTTCACCAACTTATGTTTCGCTTTAAAAGTGAATTGGTACTAGTTTTTACCTTATGTGAAAAATAAAGTGACTTTTATTCAAAAGAAAAGATGAGGGGGGGGGGCATACTTATCAACTTCATCGGAATTCCTCACAGGTTTAGGTATATGTGTAATGATCATAGTTATTTTACATCTAACGAAATATATAAATATAACGAAAAATATTTAAAAAAAAACGTCATAAGTCACTCTAGCCAATGAATGGAGGGAGCCTGCTTAGGAATCAAACGTAACAGCTGTCGCAATGACTTTCCTAGAAAAAGGGAAGAGACTGACGTTTTTAATTAAAAGAAAATGTTTACATGTTCTAATTTTATTTTTAATTCGTGTACCTCGTTCTGGATTAATTTTTCACAATATCCAGCTTTGTTTCTAAATTATATTCTTATGCAATTCATTTTTTGCAGTTTATTTATCTGCAAATAATATTTAAATGATTTCATAGCCTTTGAATTCAGATACGCTAAAGATTTCGCATGACATTTAATCTTACTCCAGATGTTATTTAACAATTTTCTTATTTTCAAACCTTTCATACATTGGGTAATCTGTTCAATGCACTTGGGGGGCTATCCATAACCGATGTCACACTTTTAACTCTCCTCCCTCTTTATCAAAACTGTCACATTTTACCCAACCTCCTCCCCCTCTTCATGTAATCATTGTTTTTCATTTACATTTCTTATAAAAAGTTTGGTGTCACACTTTTTATTCCGCCCTCCCTCTCCCTGTCACAAACTAGGATTGGTAATATGGCGTAAAATCAAGACTATGGAGAGGATTTTAATCATTGACGGGGATTGAATAATTATGTTTTTTTTCCTTTCACGTAATTCCAAAATGCTATTTGATAGCAAAATAACTTTTTCCAGCGAATGTTTGCTGGAAAAAGTAGAGTATTCGCATTTCAAACGAATTACTTCTTTAAAAATAGCTTCAATCTAGTCCTCGAATTTCCAACACTCATATAAGAGAAGAACGAAACCCCTCTCTTATCATTACCAAAACAAAAACCCGGAACTACCAATGCACTTCACCGCTTCGAAATTTCCTGCAATCAAATCTCTGATGCCCACCGAATGACATTAATAGCAGTCTGTGATTTAAACAAAAAAAGGAGGGGCTCTCGATGGAGGGTTGGGCGCAGACGAGAATTGGTTCGAACAGTCACTCGAACCAATTCCCATTCCCTGGCTCCCCTCATTCAAACGAAAATCGGCTGTCAGTGGGTTTTGTCTTTACATTAGGATCTGTTAAATGACTGCTCTTCGTAATCGTCCGTTCCTGTAATTACTATCTCTCTAAGTCATCATCGTTTGCGGAAAGACTCGTTACAAGTCAATCAATAGGATTTCTCCCAAAAGTGTCCGCGCCTACGTACAGTCCGGCTTAAAATGAAATGGTAGGCTTTACTATTTAGTGTAAGACTGATGAAGGCAATGGAGAAGATAGAAGACATTTTTGTTGGTGGAAAAATTTCGCTGAAAGCTTTGAAGCGTTGGAATAACTCTATTTGCATTGGGAAGTCATTTAGCGCAAAACGCAACCAATTCAAAGTCTGCCTGCAATTACAAATCAGTTTATTTTCGATAGATAGACCAGTCATCATACAAACTAGCCAGTTAAAAAAATGATTAGCTGGAAATTATAATCCTCTTAAGAGTAAGTTATTTTAAGTTGATTCTAAATTGTTCGGACTTTCGTATATACAAGTTATTATTATTGTGCAAAAGGTTTAACTATTTTGCTCATTCTTGGAGTCACAATATTTTATTTTGTTAAGATGAAAATCTTCAGTTTCAGCAATATCCATGATAATGCTATAAATTAAATCCGTGATATCTGGGTATACTGTAATGATGGCCATAACAAGCAATGCCAAGAAGGAAGGTTTTATTTGGCGAACCTCGAAAAATTAAAAATGTGATTGGTATTAATGTGTGCAAAAATAATTGATAGCAAATATTTCCAGTGCAAGTGGAATGAAAACGATTTTTCAGGAAAGCCCCATTTACTTTTTGGAAGAATTTTCAAAATGTTAAAATAACTTTTGGGGGATTATCATCACTTAGAACATGACAAATTGGCGAAAAATTTCCCGTCCAGTATCTATTAAGAGTTTTTTTACATTTTGATTGAACTGGTGGGTTTCATTTGTCGCTAAATTACTTTCAACCAAAGAGCTAGAAAAAAATTTATTATCAACCAAAAAAATAAATAAAAGTATAGGATATCAAAACCGGTCAAGTGAGAACAACAAACAATTTCTGATTAATTTTAAAAAAGAAAAAAATGAGAAAAAAGATTTTAATCTTTTTTATTCATAACACATTACTCTTGGTTCCATAGTGCATGTCCTCCCAATCACGTGCTATCGATCATGTCCTTCATAAGTGATTCGGACATTACCACAAAATATTCCTTAGGAACAAATAACCGCAGGACCTTTTCTCATTTCGTTTTAGGACCCGAGACGCCTCATTAGACAGATCATCTTTTCACCTCTTCGTCTAATGACCCGACACGGTCACAGTTAGGGGGCCTGCACCACAGCATTACGTTATTTTTACTTTATATTGACGCAGACAACGTGTAAACCTCCCCAAATCACCTTTTGATGCAATATTTTTATCTGTTATCTTTCCATTCTAACGTTCTTATTATTAAAGATTTCCATTCCCCGTCCTAGTAAAAACCCTCCTAACTTTTTTATGAGTTTTTTGTGTTATTTGTAAGTTCTAAGTAATGACAGCCGAACGCTGTCATTAGGATGCCATTCTGTACGCGAATGGAAATTCATGTTTAATGTTCGGAGGCATTATTTGTGACTAGTTAAATATATCGAGGGAAAAAATGAAAGGAAAGGGAAATTGAGAACGATATAAATCCCCATTTGTTCAAACTGTGTCGCTTGAATGTTTTTATTACGCTGTTCTTGGTAATGAAAGTATGCGTTTTTGTTATTTCAAATCAGCAGGATTTTTTAAAAAGAAATGGTTTGATATTTTTATCCGATAAAGAAAGGAGAAATTTTTCATTTTAGGTGGAATAATAAATGATTTCAGGTAGTAAATGATATTCAGAAATGATCAAGATTAATGGTCGTCACTAGCCACATGGAGACTCAAACAAAAAAAAAAAGTGCGACTAAAAATATTAGTATCATTCGCCATCTAGTCGCCACTCTTCCTTACCCAACATGACTTATCAGTTAATACTAATACCATTAATTAGTTATATCAACCTTTATTTAAACTAATATTTTTTATGATTTGGTAACAATTTGAAAGCTTAGTTGCTGTTCAGTTACTTTTTTTTCCTTTGTTGTTTAAAAAAAGTGTGGTGATTAGAAAAATGGGAAGGCTAGGTGACTAATAAAATGTCTGCTAATCGCTACTGCTGAACAGAAAATGTCTTAATCTTAACGTTTGACAATTAGTATTTCCCTATTAAATTTCTTCAAAATCATTTTAATAAAGAGTTGTGAATTGTATCCACACTGTAACATATTCCCATTTAACAAAGTTTTTTAACTCTTATTTTTTTGAAACGGAAACAATTCGTTTTTATTTATGTGGTGTAGCGAAAGTATAAGTTAGCTAATATACATTAAATGAGAGTTATAAATTAAGAGCACATGGTGTGATGAAGTTCCTATTAATAATAAAGTGTATGATTTTTGATATATTAAGTAGAAAATAAAATATCTTAGAGGAAATTCTAAAACTGAAGTACATATTTTTCATAAATCCATTTTCGGATCCGGTCGTGCCCTCCCACATCTCCCAAAAAGTGTGCAACCTCCCACATGGGGCTTAAACTATCTAAGCATGAATTGTTCCTATAAATATTAATAAGACAAAACTTTAAAAAAGGTCACAAAATTAACTGAAAACTAATTCCTGCCCAATAAATTGAACTCCGAACTAAAGCACAAAAATCGCAGCGCGTTATTTTTCATGTTCAAAAATTAAAAGCTTCCTTACTTTATAGTGTCCTCAACAAACTATTTTTTAAAGGAATACTTTCAAGATATCGCCTCTTTAATCTCACCAAAAATAGTTTAAATTAGCTCCCATTTGTGAAAATAGACAAAAACAAATTTTTCCCAATGCTGTTATGAGGGAAGAGTTTTCAAATTGCAACGATTTGAAGCCACGAATTCCATACTAATCTCTAAAGGAACATTATGTTTAAAAATTTGTCGAAACATCTCTGAACTAAAGCTCTTTCCTATGACATTGCATTTTTAAAAGATATCTCTACACCCTTCCAATACGCGAAATCATAATCGTTCTATCTTTTAATCTTTCCCATTTTATGTTCCACAGCGCTCCAATCCTCTAAATTCAACATTATGTGACATCAGAAAACCGCAAAATACGGGCAGCGTATGAGGGGGGAGATAGGATATAAAAGCAAATAAATAAATAAACCAACAATCATATCCACTATCGAAGAAGCAAAGACAGAAGAGAAAAAAATAAAACTCCTTTGTTATATCCTTACATTAGTCTAGCAAGGAATACGAGGGGTAGAGGAGAGGGGGTTGAAAGGGTCTTAAAATAAAAGAGCACCGATTTATCTGAAGATTTTCTGAACAAATCGTACCCAGAGAGTGTACGTCCCAAAGCCTCTAATCAATACACGATGACGTACAGAATACGGGATTAGGACTTAATGGTAGGAAAAAGGGGGATTGCAAATAGCTTTTCGAGAGAGACTGTTCCGAGCAGCCCCCCAACGCCGGTTTCAAGGGCTAAATAACTCATTTAGTTTATGGTAGGGTAAGTGCCAGGCATCAATTAAAGTTGACAGTAAATTCCCTCAGCAGTGTTCCGACGTGCTATCGATTCAGTTCCATCGAGCCATGATTTAATCGAACCGCTTTGAATTTGAATGTTCTTTTAGAATTCTGGAAGTATCATGTGCTGCCTTCGATTGGCTTCGGAGAGAAATTCTGATGACTATGGGGTTCGATTTCATTTAGTTGGTTCAGTTGATTTGATATTAGGCAAAAGTTAAAAATTCGTAGAATGTAGATGATTCAAAATTTTAGCCGGCTATATAGGTCTGACTCGGATGGGGAGGTTCCAGGTTCGAATCCCGACCAAGGCATTGATACACTTTCCCTCTGTTGTCCTTGTCCTCTCTTTTTGTAAATATGTTGTTGTGCTGTGAATGATTGTCTACCCTACTGTCCAACCTCGAAAGACGCGCCTGGCAGTCATGAATGCTTCCATTTGAAAAAGGGGTGATAAGTTAGGATACGCACTTGCCGGTGCTTTCAGTTTTTACTTCCTGGTTGAATGTTACTTTGCATTTCCCACTGTTTTAGGAAAACCAGAAGAGACCTCAGGCATGCGCAAATGCGAGGAAGGTCGTGCGATAAAAGATTAGACAGTATAAACGGCTGCCTATGGCATTTGTGTACAGTGGAAGTCGGACTTCACACCAAATGACGGTACAGTTAGAAAAGTGAAGCAACGCACCCTAAATTACCAGGCTATACTAGAATGCAACTTAACTTGACACTGAAAGTCACTACGGGCGGAGCAAATAAGAGCTCACAAGCAGTCAGCGAACTCCTCTAATTCGCCAAGTAGGATGTGACGTTTTATCTAGCTCGTTTTTCATAGGCTAACTTCACGCAAACGTCACGCTGACGTCACGATGCTGTTGTCAAGAAAGGTTGCAGAGTAGTATAGTTGACACAAGACAACACAACAATTTAAAAAGTCTAAAGACTCTAAAGATGATTCTAAAGCCAAAATCATCATAACTTTTTCTCTTGTCTACCTTTAGCGACATTATGTCACACAATTTTAGAACAATTTCAGGCAAACTTTCTCACATCATTACCAGCTCAATGTTGGCTAATTTACCTGCCATTAAGCTTCAGAAATTCGAAACAGAAAAAGAAACTTAATATGCAAGTTTGAAAAATGAACCCAACCGAATTACACACTTTAATGACCAAATGTTAATTTTCTCGCATTGTCCACCATGTTGCTACAATTGGGTTAATCCCTTGACAACTTCTTTTAACTGGCTCGCAGCTAATAACACTGAAAATCCCATAAAATTTTGCATGTTTCCACCTTTTACGATCTACCATCGAACCTTTTCTGTGCCGTCTTAGCTAATCTCAACACTTCTGATCCAAGAGTATATATATAGATATATATATATATATATATATATATACATTCTTCCTATCGGGTCTGCTCTTTTTCCGTGTCGAACTTAATTTGGGCAATACTTTCTTTCATTCCTAGCAAATAATTGCCATCTAGGAGACATTAGTCTTGTAGCTCGCGTGACACAGAGCCGCACGCTACCGAAGAAAATACGAAAATGGATCTTTTGGGGTGCATCACGCTATTATTACTACATACGTTCTATCTTTGTTTTTCTTGTATGGAAGATCCTCTCCTGTTAGCTCTTATACTTGTTCGAATGGTATCCGAAGGAGTTGCTTTTTATTTCTGCTGTTATCAGGACTAAACTTGCGATAATCACTCGCGATGGAACATGAAGTCTGACACTAATCGATTATGGCCCCGTGTAGTTTAATTTTCATCGCATGAGATATACGGTGAGTTATATTATAAGGCGAAAGTAATTATTTTTACTAATTAGCTGATTTGATTAATGAATGTATTCACTTTAAAATAAAAGTCGCAAGAATCTGTTGTTGCTTTTTATTTGTTTATTCTTCTTCCTTGTTTAGTCTCTAGGCAGACCCGTCATTTAGGGGGGCAGGGGGGTCATTTGCCCCTCTCCCCTGACTTTGAGAAATCAATGTATTTACATATAAGTGGGGGTGGTTTTTGTAGTTTTCTGGTGAAATTGTTTTTTTTTTTTTATGCTTTGCCCCCCCCCCCCCCTTGGAAAAGCTTGAAATGACGTCCCTGTCTCTAGGGCAAATAGGTCCACTTTGCACCACATCATATTTTTTAATATAATTGACTTCAAAAGTATATATATATATATACACTAGTTTACTTAACTCTGAACACTTTTCAGTTTTCTAAAGGTTTCATCATTTAGCATTGTGTAATTAATCATAAGATTTATTTATTTCACTTATTTATTTTCAAAAAAAAATCTCTAAAATGTATGTATTCATTTGATGTGAATATTGATTTTATTTTATTTTTACACAAACTTGAAACAAAAATTGTTTTCAAACGAATTTCAATTAACTTAAATAATTCGATTTGGCAACGATACACGATTAAAAAAAAGTAATATTTCATAATAATTCAATTCTTGATTTAATATTGTGAAATTATATTACATTATTGTTGTTGTAATATTTGCTATTGATTAACAATTAGCAATAAAACATATATAATATTCACACGAAATGAATACATCCATATTAGAGAAGGTATAAATAAATGATTTAACTGAACTAAATAAATCTAATAATCCCACAGTCTTAAATGATAAAATCTTTGAAAAGTGTTTAGAATTAAGTCTAGTAGCGGACCATGTATATATAGATGATCCAGGGGATACTCACTGATAGTAAGGTTGTAGTATAATTTTATTTAATGTTTATTTTGCAAAAAAGGTTAGCAACACACTGTCAAAAAAAAAGAAGAAAGAAAAAATATCAGAAACGTTCCTGGAAAATAATGGGCAGCAAATATGACAAATTTCTGTTAGTAACATATCTGACAATATAAATATTTAAATAATAATAATAATAATAATAATAATAATAACAATAAATATTTCGGTTAAAAGCCAGTAGACTTCCCGAAACTACTCATGACTTTTTTTTTTTTGAGGTTTCTGAAAATTTCAAATGAAAGCCAGTTAGGTTTTTGGAATAAATCGGTAACTTTCCAAGGAAACTATGTTCATAAAAATAGCTTGGCACCACACTGATTTATCGGAAAAGCTCTAACAGCATTTTTAAAATTTGGCCAAAAATTAGAAGATAAAGAAAATTTAAATTCTTTTTAAAGGTCTACTTCTAGTAAACCAAATTTCAGATAATTTTATCGAATTAAAAAAATGTATGCTCCAATTTATCGTCAAAGAGCACAATGCTCATATTGCTTACAGTTATTTAAATAACATTCTTTAAACAAATTGTGAGAGTTCGTGACCCTCGAATATTTATATTTATTTCAATACGAATGCAATTTTGTCAGTATCATTTCATTGCAAAAACTTCTCTCCTCGATAATTCAAATACACTCTGAGATGTTTTAAAATCTAAATGATTCTCTTTATTTGAATATTTAAAGAAACTAAGGAACGGGTGGAACAATTCCCGTTTTTGAATTTCTTAATTCGTGTTTATTTCTTTTTTGATGCAAAACCACAGAATCTTGAAAATAGAAACGTTGGAATAAAGTATCATTCTAAAAAGTTTCTCTAAAAACACTCCTCTCTGCTGTTCTTTAGCCATTCGAGAGTTCCATGAATAGATGCAAAATAAAAAAATGGCTGAAAAGAAGTTAAGAAAACTACTTTTTATTTCATTATTTTTGCCTTTTCTGGAAATATCCAGGAGGGAAACAACTCGGCTTTGCTCGAAAGTGATGGTATTCCAGTTTTCCGAATATAAGTGCAAGCAGAAGCTTGAAAACTAAGTAATAAAAAAATGAGCGAATTCTATGATTGCTTATTATAATATTCATGAGCGATTTTATTTTAGCCTTGGATATAATGTAAAAGCAGTCCACAGAAGAGGAAATATTCCAAAGCAACAGTTGGACCGACAATTTGAGTTCCAAATATACGTATGCATGGGATGGAAATTCGACGAGGAAAAAATCAGAACGCGCATAAAAAGTGTTCTTTTTTCACACATTAAGTAGTAAGGGGAGTTCGATTTAAGAATTTGAAATGCACTTTCAGATTTAGTTGGCGTCTAAGGGTAAAATAAATTATTATCCACTTTTGTAAGAAAGTTCGTGTTTTGAGATATTATTTTAAATTTATTCGCTCAGAAAATTCCAAATTGCTTAAGGTGAATGCTGAAACAAGATGATATAATGTTTAGTCTATTTTGCAGATTACAATGAATATTTAAATGCTGTCGGAAGTTTATTGTATTTTCTAAATCCAATAATCTGAATCGCATTTGATGCTGCTATTGAATTAGAGAGGCTGCTATTATTTATGCAAAATCAAATAAGGTTTTGCTGATACTTTGAGGCGATAAAAGTAAAAAATGCATGAATGCTCCTGATTTTCTCAAGCTGCATCATTTTCATCGCAAATTCATCGCCTTTTGAACAGGTATTTGTGAAATTATTGACGATTCCTGTATTTCTCCCATCCTGTCACAAAAGGAACTTGTCTCATTAAAATTAACTATGGTATGCTTTCACGGTGCACTGCATGTTTTCATGTTATGAGGTTTGGCCAAATGAATAAAATGGGTATGTAAAATAAATTTGATAACACCAATAACAGCATTTGTTTTATTTAGTGCGAAAGACGAAATCAGTTTTAGAAAAGGCTGTTCATAAATGATATTCCACGTTTGTTATTTTCCCCCGACAAATTTTATCCCTCCTCTTTATCACAAATTGTCCCGCTTTATTTTACTCCATTCTCTTCGAATCATAACTAGGATGTCATAATGGAAAGAAAACTAAAATGTCATTTTCAAATCATAAATAAGACTTTATATTTAAAGCGTAACTAAAATTGTAAATTTAAATCATAACCCAAATATAATGAGCGAATCATAACAAAAGGATTGTTTTTATTAAAGCACTACAGAAATATCATGTTCAAATCATAACTAAAATATCATGAGCAAATCATATAACTAAGATGTTATTTTTAAATCTTAACTGAAATATTAAGTTTAAATCACACACATAACTAAAATATCATAATTGGGAGGTTATATTCAAACCAATAACTAAATTGTCATAACCGATTCATAACTAGAATGTCATAATTGAACCAAAACTAAAATGTCATAACTGAACCAAAACTAAAGTGTCATAACTGAACCATAACTAAAATGTTATAATTGAACCATATCTAAAATGTCATAACTGAATCATAACGAAAGTGTCATAATTGAACTATAACTAAAATGTCATTTATTTGTCTCAAAACTAAAATGTCTTAACTGAATCGTAACTAAAATGTCTTTTTCGAATCATAATGTTGAATTTCGAACAGAATGTTGTACTTAAGTTATAACTGAAATGTCAAATTCAAATCATTACTGAAATACCATGGGCGAATCATAACCTGGCTGTTTTTCAAACCACGAAAAAAATTACAGAAGTACAATTTTCAAGCCGTAACTAAAATGTTCTTTTCGAATCAGAGCTTGAAAGTTAAGTTCAAATCATAACTAAAATATCATCGAATCATAACTAAAATATCATCGAATCATAACTAAAATATCATCGAATCATAACTAAAATATCATCGAATCATAAATAAAATATCATCGAATCATAAATAAAATATCATCGAATCATAAATAAAATATCATCCAAATCATAACTAAAATATCATCGAATCATAATTAAAATATCATCCGAATCATAACTAAAACATCATCTAATCATAACTAAAATATCATCAAATCATTACTAAAATATCATCGAATCATAACTGAAATATCATCGAATCATAGCTAAAATTCCAATCAAGACTTCGACTATAACTTGATCTTTATGGTTAATCTCAGGTGAAACTTAACTACATTTTTTCCCGGTCCCCAGAATAAAAAAGAAATATTATTCTCCGAGAATTTTCTACGAATTTCTGATAAAAACCTTATATACCTTGGGACGTATTTATTTGTAGAAATAAGAATTTTATCCGCATTAGTTGAGACATGCAAATTATTTTCCCTATTCCTCCGTTACTTAAATGGGTTTTCCACTGAGAAAAAAGAGGAACGAAGGATAAAATGTAAGAGGGAAGGAAAAGTACCTTTTCGAGGGAAAAAAAAAAAGACTTCAATATTTCGAATTCAACTCCTATTTCAGAAATACAGTTAAGGAATAATTTCTCTCATATTGTAATTTCTTAATGAAATTTGGAAACCGCAATTTCTCCTACAATTGATACATTTTGAAAGAGCATTTAAATCATTTTATTCAATTTCCCATTACAAATACGATTCGTATGCAAATCGTGGGTAATTTAAAGTCCTGTTACTTGCATGTAAGGATAAAGATTTCATTTCAATCATCTTTCATGAAATAGATTGGTAAGAATGGGAAATAAAATTTGCACGATATCACACAATTTCAAGTGCAAATGTGGTTATTAAATTGAAATCATGGATGAGAATTTATATGGAAAAGAGCATTTTCTTTCATTTTTGTATTGATGAATAAATTACAGTGAAATCTCACTTATACGCCGCCTCATTTATGCCCCTTTTTCACTTATACGACGATTTTAAATGGTCCCAACACTTTCCATAGCAAAATAATGATAGTATCATTCGTTTATGCGTCGCTCTAAAGATAAATATTTCACTTATGCGCAAAATTTCCTCTAAAATGTAAAAAAAGTAATTAATTTCTTTAAAAAATAAGCATCTTTCTTCAATTTTCACTCTAATTTTTAACCTTTATTGCTCACGGAAGGCATTTTTTCCGCATGAACTGCAGAGTTCTGAGAGGGATAATAATCTATTATGCATCAGTTTTAAAGAGAACAGTTTATGATTAGGTATGCAACAATTTTTGTTTTCGCTTTATCATTGTAGTTACCTTACAGTAATTGGCAAACCGTAGTAATATATCCCTTTTCTATAGAAACATTCTTTTTCATGCCCTCATTAGAACCAATGTTGCGGTTTCGTCCTTTAAATAGGCTTGTTCACTTATACGTCTCTCTCACTTATGCGCCTTTTTCTGTTGGTCCCTTGGGCCGGCGCATTAGTGAGAGTTTACTGTACTTCATGGTACCGTTAAAGTGTGATTCAGTAATGTCCTAGAATACCTAGGTATTTCATTACCTGGACAAGTCAGTTAAAGCATGTAATACCGTAAAGTCGGGTTACTTGGACCCACAAGGAAGTTACTTGAGCCCACGGTAAAATGATAAAATCTGGGTTTGGTACTAGCATTAGAGACTGCAGAGTGCTTCTACCTAGAGGAGAAACGAGGAACTACGTGCAAGTCTTCAACTAATAAGTACCAAACCTAGATTTTATCATTTTACTGTAATGGGCTCAAGTAACCCCCTAGGATCCAAGTAACCCGACTTTACGGTATATGAAAAAAATCATACTTTATCTAGTTATGCTATGAAATAATTAGTAGTCAGGAAATATTTAATGATAGCCAGTTAAAATAAAAAATAAACTTTCAAAGTTATTTCATCTATTAATTGATCATAAATAAATAAAATATCTCGAAAAATAAATTTAACTCTAATTGCAGATGAATAATTGTTAAATGATAAGGAAAGGCAGGCGTTATAGCATATTATTGCTCATATTGAAAACATTAGCACAACCAGAATTTAACTTCAAGGACAATGGGCGACTGATCATCCCCCATTGATGAAATGAATGAATTTTTAAATGATTGAATTTGGTAATTATGTTCAAAAACATGGGTTCTGGTGCATTAAAACCCTGCAGCCCTTTTTCCGCGTTATTTCCTATTAATTTAAGAAAGCTTCTTTATTATATTTTCTTCGTGTAATGTATTTAGTGAAAAAAATTACATGAAGTTATTATTATTATTTCGTTATTTACCACTCTTTGGAGAAAAATATTTATTTGTATGCGGTTTTAATTGGAACTATTAAATTATTTCATATTTAACTTTCCATGAAGTAACTTATATTGAAAAAAATAAACCTTTTTTAATATTTAATGTAAAATATCGTCAGTTGTCCCATTGAGATAAAATTCATTAAACTTTGAAACTTCACGATAAATGTAATTTATTGTAGAAAAAAATAGACGAACATTTCAGTACGAAGACCCGATAAAATGGAAATTAAATATTTTTAATTAAATCTTTAAAAATGATATATCATACTTTTGAAATAAATTTATATTTCTTAGTTTAATATTCATATCTTCAAGTCTCTTTCCTCACTTTTTTTTACCTCCGTGGAGTGCGACGGACGAGAAGAGGCGTTAAATTGCGAAGTAAATTTTTAATTAAGAAAACATTTCCATCTCTGTCTCAATTCCGCAATGGATCCAACTTCTCCATATTTGAAACTCATTTTGCATTTTAAAAACGAAACGGTTGCGTTAAAAAAGGATGGGGGCAGGTATAAAACAAAAAGTGGAAGGAGAAATAATTCACAGCCTCGTGTGAAAAATATTCTTAAAGAAGCTCGAGAATTTCAGCGTTTCCGAGGAAAAGCGGTATAGTTTTATGTTTCGAATAATTTATTGCAGTAAACCCTCATTAATTCGGATCCTTTTAAACCGGACTTCACAAATATAGTTAAATTTTGTAAAACATGTGTTGTCACGATGCTATTAAAATTGATTTGTTTCAAATACTAAACAGTATACAGTATTTGAATAAAATACCAGAAAATTTACGCTCTTATTTCTGTTCCAAAATTATGTTCTGTGTAACTGTTAAAATTTTACTTAGTATTATTTTTGATGATCCATTTTAACAGCTGTATCAAACTCTATATGATATAAGTATATTTTTCATTTAACTAATAATTTTAATGCATATCCATTAATATAGAACAATAATATGTATAAAAAATAAATTGCACAAGTATACTTAATTTCAAAAACTGGGGTAGTAAAAAACGGTGCGAATTTAAAAAAGAAATAGTGTTTTACAACTGCACCATATATATAATCTTGACTCGATAAAAGCATATCAGCGAGACATTAATAGTTAAGACAAAGATGTTTTCTGTATCACTCTTGCTTTTTTATTTCTATTTATTTATTTTTAAACTTATTTTTTGGTCTATTATTAGTGTTGAAATGTAAAAACAGTAAACTATACCAATCATTCATCCCGTTTGATTTTATTTAATTATTTATTTACTTATTTTATTTTTTTTTTAATTTGTTTTCAAGGAAGTAAAACAGTAAAGATCAAACTTTCTAAAGATGAAATTAAAGATGCAAAAAATGTAAGTTACAATAATCATAATAATTATTATTATTAGCATTTATAATAGTTGACATTTTGTACGTAAAGAAAAAATTTAAGCATTCCAATGTAAAACTTCATTTGTTTTTCTTTCCGAACTCCATTTCCCACAGCGTTTAGTTTTTTCTTAAATAAGAATTTTGACACTTTTTCTGATTTTCAAAGTATGAAATATGCTCATTAAAAAGTTAAAAATATCTGCAATTTCATAAAATATAAGACTTTTAAAACCTAAAACAAAGTTAGACCATTTTGATCCTCAACTTCCATATCAGTCGGCCGTCATTGCTGCGCAGTTTGACACACTCCCCACTCAGGGACATATTTTAATTATCTCGCCAAAGGGACACTCACACGGTTGTGTCAGGTGTTTCAAGCACCTGGGAAATTACATAGTCGGAAAAAGAACACAGTCCCCGGCTCGAAAAAGAAATAAGAGAAAAAAAAATCGATTCCGTCTTCATTCGTATGCAAATAATTTCACTTTCTACTTAAGGTGAGAAGTGTTCCTGATACAGGGGAAGAAATTTCTGATTAGGGACAAAGGAAAAAAAAAAGAATTTATTCTTTTAATTTAGTTCACATTTTCCTCCGCAAAATACGAGGGAAGGAGAGTGCTGCTGCTCCTTCTTCCCTTCTCCTCAGCAGCTACCTTCTAAAAACGTAATTATCTCTTGTATTAGTTTTGTAAAAGTTTGCTGAGTAATTTGACAGGAAATTAGTTCTTTTATTGTCAGTAGAAATTTTGATCGGAAATGAGGAACGCGATAGATCGCATATAGTACGGAGTGGTGAAAATTAACTTGAATATTTGAAAAGGTCTGTCATTTTCGGGTTCTTTATTTGTTCCTATTAACACTCGCAGCGAGTTAGGTTTTATTTTGTTTGAAGCTAGTTTTATTATGAATTTTAGTGGTGAAGAATAATGAAGTCAGTTTTTAAAAGGGGCAACACGAAAACGTGTTGCTGGTCATATTTGTATTCCTTACCTTTACGTCAAATATGACCTTTATCAAATTATGTATTTCTTTAATAATATTTTACACGTTGATTCAAAAAGAGTGGTGATTTTATTATGTGATTATATGGGTATGGGGTATCTATGGGGATATTTATATGAATCCTTATGAAAATTACGTATTTCTTGACTAAAATTTTACTGGTTGATTCAAAAAGAATGGTGGTTTTATTATTCTGTAAAATCTAAAGTTTCATTCAACAAATTGTCCCAAAAATTTCAGTTCAGGGCCACCCTGCTGGTACACAATGAAGCATTTTGGTTTTCTAACATGCTTTTGTTTAACCCATTAATGCCTGACTTTTTTTCCTAAAGATAACTTGCATACTGGTTAAAATAGTGTTCAATGGACAGGAAAAATAATTTAAAAAATATCATGTAAAAATAAATTTTTATTAAGGAAAGAAAAATTGTCCCTCAAAAGTTGCGATCGACACCAGAGGGTACATATTTTTTTTCCTATTTTTTAGCCTACTTTCCCGTTAAAAATAAAAGAAAGACGAAAAAAGTATTAAAAGTAGCTTAATGCATCGAAAAAATATCGCCAAGTCCAAAAAATATCGCCAAGTTAAAAAAAATATCGCCAAGTCCAAAAAATATCGCCAAGTTAAAAAAATAAAGAGGTAAAATGAATATCGAAAAATTAAAAATTTGAAAGTAGGGTATTGAGATGGGGAATTTGTGTGTCGGTCGGTCTGTCGGTCGGTCGGTCGGTCTGTCTGTCCCCCCTAATAACTTTTGAATGAACATTCCGATTTGGACAAACTTTTTTTTGTTGGAAAGATCTCGGCGAGTACAGCTCATTCCCATATTTGATTTTTTGATTTGAACAATTTTTGGTTCAACTTTGAGCCGTTCAAATAACCGGTCCCGCGATACTAACTTTTTAATGAACAGTCCGATTTGAACAAACTTTTTTTTGTTGGAAAGAACTTTTCAAGGATACTTCATTCCCGTATTTACATTTCCGATTTGAACAATTTTTCATTCAACATTGAACCGCTCAAGCAAGCTGTCACCCCTAATAACTTTTGAGTAAACAGTCCGAAAAAAAATGACTGACTGTGCAGACGATTTTTTGTTTATTTATTCATTTGTTTTATTGAATTTATTATTATTATTATTATTATTATTGGCAGACGATTTTTTTTTGTAACAAAAATGTTTCATTCACTAGGGCATTTTATTCTTTATTTATATTTAACAACTGGCAACGGATTAAAAGTGAAATTCGAGACATTTTATCAACGGACGAGTTTTTTCTTTTTTTTTTCTTTTTTTTTTCTTTCTTTGATAAAATGTGTTTTGATGTACTTTGTACTTTTAATTTTTTTTTGAAAACAATTGAGGAATTTTTCTACGGAAGAACTGTAACAGTTACATTCTTTAAAAGGTGCGACAAAACTTTATTTATTCATTTATTTACTTTTTATGTGTCTATTTCATCTGATGAGAGAGGTATATTTTGCTTTTAAAGGTATGTTTGACATAATTTTTAGTCTTAGATAATCAAGAGAATAATGATCAGATGCTAGAATGCCGATGTCGATGTACGGGAAAGTAGGCTCGTTTAGTTCTTGACAGAACTTCTTGTTTTCTGCCTATGATATAACATTTAAAAAGACATTTTATAAGAAGAAATAAAAGCAGCAATTGATATAAACTGGAAAGCTGGGAATAATTTCAAAAACTTAACTTTTTTTTCTTGAGATTGTGAACGATGTAATTCTTAATAAAGATCATATTTAAACTGCTACAGAACACACTTTACAATTCTTATATGCTTCAATCTCTGAATAACGAATTGATACAATATCAAGGCACTAATTGAACTCTATTATTTGAAATTCAGATCCATTTTTTGGACCGTCCCTAAAAAGGGACGCTAGGCATTAACGGGTTAAGTAGTCTATCTATAAGACGACGAAGTATTTTGATTGTTTTTTTAATATGCTTTCGTTTAAGTAGTCTGATTTATTTAATTTTATATACTTTATTGTCCTCTGGTAAACGTTTTAACTCTTATTAAGAATTTTGCTGATATATTTGCGCTAGATTCAAATCTTGATCTTGAAGAAATATTTATCAGATTTAGGCATTTGCTTTATTTGGGGGATCTCGAAACTAATCGATCCTGTACGTCTTCTGTTTAGAATGGCGACAGTTTGTTTGCCTTCTATTACCACGAGAGCATGGCTGACAGAAAACCTGTCCCAAGCGCGTCTCATTATAAATGACGCGGCACTGAAATCCGGGCATCCGAGAAAAGGCAGGGGTGGAAAAAAAGGTCTTGTGCCGCTCATCAATCAAGATGACTAACCAAAAAATAAACAAGATTCCGTGTGATGGCCGACCAGGCCCAGGCCCTTGTTAAAAGAGCAAAGATGTCCAATTCACGGTTCTTCCCCCAATCCTGCCTTCTTTTTATTCATTTGCTGTCTTAGTGTCATCGCTGGGACATTTTTCTTGGCCAGGATTTGTTATTATTACAAAGCAAATGATCATAATTTCAGATCGATCAGATTAGACTCTTTGGTTTGACGAGACGGATTCGTCAATTTTGCGACTACAAATTTGGTGTGAGTAAGAGTTGACCAATATATGCGGTTCAAATATTTCATGATTGGAGGGGTGGAGGGGTACCAAAAACTGAACAAGATCCCGTGTGGTGGCCGACTAGAATCAGGCCATTGTTCAAAGATCAAAAATGGCTAATTTACGGTTCTTCCTCAATCCTGAACTCTTTTTTTTTCATTTACTGCCTTAGTATTACCGTAAAGTCGGGTTACTTGGACCCTAAGGGGTTACTTGAGCCCATTACAGTAAAATGATTAAATCTAGGTTTGGTACTTATTAGTTGAAGACTTGCACGTAGTTCCTCGTTTCTCCTCTAGGTAGAAGCACTCTGCAGTCTCTAATGCTAGTACCAAAACCAGATTTTATCATTTTACTGTGGGCTCAAGTAACCTCCTTGTGGGTCCAAGTAACCCGACTTTACGGTATCGGTTTCGACATTTTTCTTGGTCCGAATTTCTCATTATTACAAAGCAAATGATAATAATTTCAGATCGATCAAATTCGACATTTAGGTTTGACTTGACGGATTCAGCAATTTCAAAACTTATCCAAAGGTTTGGAATTTTCCACCGCAGAAATTATAGTGAGAGTTAGAAAATCTGTATGAGGTAATTACCATTTCCAGTAAACTACGGAATAAGAATTTCATATACATATAGAAGTTTAGCATAAAGATATACTTTGAGAATGAGAACAATATATTTTCTAAATATTTTACATAACGTCATATCTGCATCCGTGTTTGATCCTATTATGCATCGCTACAATAAACAGTTTAGGAGATCGGATAAATGATTTAATTTGCTGACCCAGTTGAGTGCACTTTTCCCATAATTTCATTGTACATAAGCAGAAAATCGCCCATTAACTGTTTGAGAAGACCCTGCACCAAAGATTTGCCGCCTGGTAAAAAGAAGCTCGTTTTTATGCTTCAATGGCCGTTTGTAAGCATTCAAACACTTGCCGAATTCACTTAATCCTGAGATATTTATGATTTATTACTTACCGGATTGCCAGAACTTGACAACTATCATCGACTGTTTTTGCTACATTTGAATCTTGGCAAATATTTACCCTATCAGAGTTGTCGGAAAAAGTTTGGTGCGATTTTTCTTTTTTTTTTTTTTCGCCTTTTTTTTTAATAGAAATAATCTTTAAGACGGAAATCAATGGTCTGCAAAGAGTTATAAAACATGAGTGTCACTGAATTACGAAGAAAAAGCTGAACACATTTGCACATCAAAGAATTGATTTTTTTTTCCGTAAATTTTATTTTCGATGAATTTTTCGAGTATCATATTGTATTAGTTTTTTTTTATTATTATTTTAAAATTTATTTTTTTCCTTTTTTATTTATTTATTTCTTTATTATTATACATATATTTTGTTGTTTTTGTTGTTTTTGATTTTTCATACACTTTGTTTTATTTATTTATTTTGTTATTTTATTTTTTATAAATGTATTTCATATTTTTTATTATTTATTGATTTATTTATGCATTTGCTTTTATTTCCATAAGCATACTTTATTGTTTACTTTCTTACTAATTTTTAATGTTGTGCATTTTAAAAGTTTTAAAATTCTCAGATACAGTCGAGAAAATATTGGAAAAATTGGTTAAATATTGACGTGACGAAAATTATGCAAATGTGCTTATGAAAGATGAGGCAATGTAATGAAACGTTAATGTTGTCAAACATTATTCATAAGTACATATAAAACCGATATTGACTATTAATGAGCTAATAATATGCATACTCTTTTTATTTTTGGAGAAAGATTTAAATATTTCATCACTTAAAATTCTCTTCATTATATACTTTGCTTTCAACTCTATGTACATTGTATACAAAATACGTTTAAAAAACTGCTTAAGGTCAAAAAGCAAACTGCAGCAGCTTTTATGCAGTTTTAGCACGAATATATTTTAACTAGTTTAAACCAACTATGCAACCATAATTAATATCCACCAAAATCATTTCTTTTATTAAGCTCTGAAAAGCTTTTAAAGTCAAGCTAATTAAACTAAACTTTTCCTGCAAAACATATTTTTTGTCGCACGATTTCTTAACAATTTCAGTTCTATAGCATTAAATACAAAAACCTTCGTCATTATACATCAAATTGTTTCCAATAAATGCCAGTTATTTATGCATTATAATGAGAAATATGAAGCAAAACATGCAATTATTTTTCACCGCAGTTGATTTGGTATTTTTTATGTTTCTGTCTCGTTTTAATCTCTATAACCACTGCTGCCATTAAAAACCATGAAAAACTGGAAATAAAAACATTTCTGTAAAACTCCTCTATTCAAAATGCCTTAGTACCATCATATTTCTCGGCATTTCTGCGCCTTTAAATGCTTTTTTCGACAGCCTCCCTCCAAATAGAAAATAAAAAGAACGATAGAACGATTGATTCTCGTATTTAATAATTTTTCTTTTTTCCCCTATATGCACTTTCTCCCATTTAATGAAGCACTTTGAAGCTTTAGAGAAAACTCATTTTCTCGAAAGAACTATAAACATTGCAACCCGGGGTAGGCGCCATTATAAAAAGCATTAAAAAAAATAAGAGAGCGAGCGTTGAGTAGAAAAAATATAGTGGAAAAAAATCGGCCCCCTTCCCAGTGTTTACCGTTTTTAACGCGGGAGCGCCGATCTTTTATTTTTCTCTTATTATTTTTATTCTATCGTTATAAGGGGGAAAAAGAGGAAATTAGGTCTAGCATAGATAAAAAAATAAATCTGGAATTAGCTGAGCAAGGGTTACCAAACCAGAGCAACCATCTTTCATCACCTCCTTTGGAATTATATTGCCGCTTTAGGAGCGATAAGCAGCCAAATCTTTCTCCCCAGAGAATTATTTAAAACAGTATTCTTTTCGTATTTCTCTGCGGGATTCTGGAAGAAAGTGAAGGGGGGTTACATTTAAAGGGGGGATCAGGAGGATCGAATTTGGGATTGGACGAAGGGGCAATTGACCCCTACCTCTTTCGATTTGAAAAATTAATCATTTTATTTGAATGGACGTAATTTTTGTTTATTTTAGGAAAAAGCTCGTATTGAATGTAAACTTGCCCCCCCCCCCTTTCCTGAAAAACTGAAAGTTAAAATTCTATATCATCTGTAAAAAATTTTCTTTATTATTTTTCAAAGTATGTTACTGAACACCTAAAGTAGTGGAACAAGTATTATGCCATAATACTTATCAATTAATATTTCAGTTTCTGCAATTAATTGTAAAATATAAATTGCATTATAATACAGAAAAAGAACAAAATACTTTGCTAACGAAATCCTTTTAATATTATATGAATTACCTATTTTGACATTCAAATTTAAACTAAGCGTTTGGGGAATTCAGAAAGAAAAAAAAAACTGTTCAGAGAAGCATTTTTTACGAAATATCTTTCTTTTTTACCTTTATAAATAACTAGATACTAAAACTGCAGAGGAAAATTCGAAATACATGGATTAATTGGTATAAAGTAGTATTACAACTGAAAAAAGTTTCATGGACATGCAATAAATATTGTAACAATCTCAATATTTACAAAAAATCAAAGAAATAATAATACAAATTATTTTGTTGGTGAGAAAATCGAGACTTCATTGATAGGAGAAAATGCAATGTCTTAGTTTATTAAATTTAATTAAAGTAAATTCACTGAACTAAATTGAATAGATTAAAGTAAATTCACTGAACTGAATTGAATAGATTAAAGTAAATTCTTTCATAAACTCAATAAAACTTTGAAAAATTTTGAAGAAAGAACTACATTTTTAAAACCACGCACAGATTTCTTTCTTCGTGTCTGATCCATGAAGAAGTACAACGATAAAGAAAATAATGATATAATTTGAAAAGAAGGAATTTGAATTACTTGTTCAATTATTTATTTTGCTTGTTTTTTAAATTTTAATATCATCATATTAAAAATATTTGACAAAGCTTAGGCTGATGCAATATGTTAAAGTACGTTGACCCTTTTTGGCAGTTGCATTCTTAAATTCTTAAATAACTTTGTTTATAGTAAAAAAAACTATTTAAATACAGAAGCAATTACACTTTAATTCCAACTATTTTCAAGATTGTTATAGTTGGAAAAATAATGAATACCAATAAAAAAAACTAGTTAACGATTAGAACTGCTTTTTCTCTCTTCCACTGATTTATAAATGAAAACCAGCAAATCATCTACTTTTCAAAATATATTGGAGTGTGGTGACAGTAAATGTTAATATAGATACCTTTCAAAATTTCGAGGATATAAAAAATGGTTAAAAGGAGCATTTTGAAATTTACCATTTTCGCCCTACTAAATCCAGAATATTTAAAATTTGCCTTCATCTGCCAGAAGTACGCAAAATGGTAGAAAAAATGACACAATAAATTATAAAAGAAACTATCTTCAAGTAAAATAATTAAATCATAGTTTAAAAAAACTAAAAAATACGCTTTGAGAGTTAATGAAACTACAAAGCTTTACCAACGCCTCCTAAATACTATAAACGCCTCCTAAATAGTATTTAGGAGGCGTTGGCTTTACACAATGATGTATTATTATAAGTTTACATGGAACTTACATAATACATCAACACATGTAATATAGTTTAGCCTTAAGCATTAATAATAGTATTAAATGTATTACTTTTATCTTTCTAAAGAACGTGAATTTTATCTTTTATATAGAGTTACTTGCAAACAACTAAACACTAAAATATAACAACATGTAATAATATAGTTTAGCCTTTAGCATTAATAATAATGTCAAATGTATTACTTTTATGTTTCTAAAGAACGTGAATTTTATCTTTTATATAGAGTTACTTGCAAACAGCTAAACACTAAAATATAACAACATGTAATAATATAGTTTAGCCTTTAGCATTAATAATAATGTCAAATGTATTACTTTTATGTTTCTAAAGAACGTGAGTTTTATCTTTTGTATAGAGTTACTTGCAAACAACTGAAACACTAAAATATAACAACATGTAATAATATAGTTTAGCCTTTAGCATTAATAATAATGTCGAACGTATTACTTTTATGTTTCTAAAGAACGTGAGTTTTATCTTTTATATAGAGTTACTTGCAAACAACTGAAACACTAAAATATAACAACATGTAATAATATAGTTTAGCCTTTAGCATTAATAATAATGTCGAACGTATTACTTTTATGTTTCTAAAGAACGTGAATTTTATCTTTTATTCAGAGTAACATACATACATGTGAAACTAATAAAAGAGTATTAAAAAAGGACTTCGAACTCTCTAGGGGTGGGGGTGGGGAGTCCACATGAGGGTACTGTCAGCTTTTGAAATATAATATTTATATATTTGCTTTTTTTTTTTTTTTTTTTTTTTTTGCTCCTTGAGGTATAGTTGAGTATATAACTTTCTCTCCCCTTCCTTAAAAACTTTAAAATGACGCACCTGAAAAATGTTCATTTTATTTTTCAAATCCTTTAAATGGAAAAGGTATGAACAGAAATGTTTTGAACGCCGGGACTTTCCAAATCACCGCCATCGGACTACCGAAATCGCCAAATTTGTAACCAACAATCTCCAATCCCTGATTATAGTCGCCAAAAAACAGCGATTCCCACGTGGATGCGAGTCAGGTTACCATGGTTACCGACGCTTTTGCGTCGTGGAAGTGGAGGAGGGTTAATCAGAAAATAGGGGGTGGAAGAAGAAAAAAAAAAGTCACGTGACCAGCTATCAAGGACACCTGACATTGCTGGGGTGGGGGGGGGGGGGTGAGAGGTTGAGAGAGAAGCGGAGGAAGAAAAAGCAACGTGGCTGATGGCGTTTGTTATCCACATAGTCCATAATTAGTCCGAGGCGATTGTGAACATAGGGGGTGGGGGAGAGAATACATATTCCAGAGATGAGATCTGGGAGCATCCATTCTTGGACGCAGGGAAGATAGGGAGTGGGCCTGGAGGATAATAATAATAAAAAAAGGGAAACTCTGGGGCCATTGTCCAGGCTTGATTGTGCTGGATGGTTATTGATTGCCCAAGAATCGTTTGCATTGCTACAGATGAAAACGAAAAATATAAATATTTTCTTTCCTCTTTCTTGATTTTAGCATTCCATGATAAATACATGAGAATTTTGTGCATGTTTTTAGCTCTTACGATACGAAATTATCAACTACGTGTGTAGTGCACATTTGATCATTAATAAATTTCACTTTTATCATATTTTGGAAATCAACGACATTGAATAGTTTTAAATTCTGAATAAATTCGGAAAATTCATTCACGAAATTTCAGAAAGAAAACTTCTGTGTAAGTGTGGGTATAAATGCGAATACTTTTCAAAGATGGGGGGGGGAAAGATGGGGGGTAGTTAAATTCTCCTTAAAAATAGAAAATGAGCCATGAGAGACAGTACAATTTTTTCGGTGTTGATTGTTTTTTAATAATATAAATTTATCAATTCTTATTTTCAGACGAATTAGCAACTCAACTAATTATCAAACAAACAGGACAAGTTTAATAAATAAATATTCAGTTATTCTTTACAATTGCTTTCGTAATTCCCTTTGTTGACTTAATGGATAATTTTCACTTAGGATAAGTGCCCTTCACTCCTCCACACTAGTCGTAACTCAGTGAAAATCTACATTTGTGTTGTTGAAATCATATAAAGCACCAATTGAACTCTAAGCAGTTACACGCTAAGTGATTTCTAAATCAAATGCCCAATGCAGTGAATAATGCAATTCGATAATTATGTAATCTAGGCGTTAGGTATGAAACAATTATTTTTTAATTAGTTATAATTATTATTATTGCTATAATTACTACTTTATGTTCGTAGATTTGATTGAAAAATAAATGTTGCTTACAACGAGAAAATGTCTAAACTAATAATACAATCAATTGATATAAAGAATTTTTTTCTTCCATAGAAGTACTAAATTTTAAATAGGATCCAAAATGTATTTACAAAAAAGTAAATGATCAATTTTCAATATTGCATAAATTCAATGAAAATCTTCAAATATTTTTATCGAGCGTTAGGGCTGTTACCTTTCAATGCATTCAATTTCTGAAATTATTAAATGAAAACATTGTGTAAATCTTGAAATCTGAGTTTGATTTCTTTAAGATAAAGGTATTCAAAAAGGATTTCGAAAATTCGAAATGTTTAACAATACCGGTGTATCAATTTCAGGACAACGAATGAAGTGGACAAAGTTTTATATAGTTGCTAATACATTAAAATATGAAGGTTTGTTTACTTAGTTTCACTTAGGTTGTTTACTTAGTTTGTTCAGTTAGATTGATCATATGAAATAGAAAACTGAAAGATTCAAATCGATACCATCATGGGGAAAAATTATTCCCTTAAAAAGAACTAGCGCTATTTTTCAAAAATACTTACCCAGGTAGCACAAAAAACGTTTAAACGTTTTATAAACGTTTTTAATCCGTTGTCACAATGTTTAAGATGGTTATTAAGAATAACCATTTTACAACCTTTTAAAAACGAAGTGTGCAACTTGGGTTGTTTATAATTTTTACCATCATTATCCATTCAATCACCGACCTCATCTAAAACCATTTCTAAATTCCCGAAACCTTCCCAACCTCAGGGACTCCACGCACACCATCAAGAAAAATATCCAAAAAAAGCGAAAACGAAATCTGGCATAATGCCTTTTTTTTTTTTCATCTCCCTCCTCCCAGTGGGGAGCCGGTGCGACTGCCCAGTGACATGTCCAAGATGGATGATACATTTTGGAACAAGGAGGGAGGATGCTGAGGACGGGGGAATTGGGAATCCTCCTCGCCCACAAGGTGGCCTGTACATAGAGCCTGTCAGCCTAGATTACAAGGCTGGACCTTCATTAGGGTCTGGTACAGTGAGCAGGAGGCTGTGGCCGAAGTCTGTAAACAACCACATTATAGCAGGGCCGTGGTCACTGGTCATTGTGCTTATTCATTCATAACAGTACGGAGATGTTAGTCATACTTGTAATGGGATTCCAGAACATTTATTCAATTGCTTCAAGTGTTGAATGAGCTAGCACAATGTGACAAGACTTCGTTTTCTAAACTGTGTTAGAGTCCTGAAATCTCGTTTCTTTCTCTCCTCCTCTCGCTCTCTCTTTCTTTCTCTCTCTTAAAAACCTGTTAGGTAACACTGTGCACAACAAATTTGAGATTTTTCCAGTCTGTTAAAGGAAACTATAGCATTCTCTGCATAAACATGCTTTATTCATACACCAAAACCAATGTGTTAAAGCATGCACCATTTTTGTAAGAGACCCATTGTTCTAGTCACGTTTCCTTTTCTGTTTCTTAAACTTTATTTTTTAACTCCTCATCATTCAAGACCCATTTAATTTGTGGGACAATAAAAGTGTTAAACGAGTTTAATGGTTAAAAATATTTAAAAGATCTAATTATTTTATCAACTTTCATTCATTAAAACAAAACAGATTCAAGGAATAAACTAACGCTAAGGTTTATATTGCAATACTCGTGCTTAGTCATGTCTTTTCCTCAAACAGAGACCTGAAAACTGAAGCTAAATAAGTTAGCGATTTTTAATTAATATATTTTAATTTGTATTTAAAATTTGCTGTTCTCTAACTGTGTTAAAAATGGCTTTCAATGAAAGCATTTTTTAAAATATAATATTGTAATGTCTTTTGAAACACCGAAATGAAATTTACCATAAATCAACTTCATGAGTGATAAAGAGTAAATCATAAACAATAATCATAAAATCAACGTTGAAGTACTTCTAAAGACACCAAACTCACATCCACTCAATTGATGTTTTTGATAGCAGCTAAATGTTACTAATGTTTCATTTACCAAACCTGGGCAATCAAAACACTTATCGTTAAAATCTCCAGAAATAAATTACCTGGCATCCAGTTTGTTAAACTGAAACAAAGGAAAAAACTTTACATCCTACAGCTTCTTAACCTCTGGCCCCGGTTGACAAACGAAAGACAGATCCTGAAATACAGTCCTCCTTTTATCTGATGATACATAATCCGATAGCAAATAACATCCAGCTCCAGCCACTACTCCAGCAACTCACCAGAATTTGCAAAAGCCGTCACACTCGCATTCGAGCCGCCCGTCATTCAGGACGATCAAACAAAAGAACAAAATGAATTAGCACCAGTTTTCTTAAACGCGCAGACAAGGCCCTTTGGCGAATGAGATATACGGCGTGTCTCAGCCAAGAGAAATACTGAGCAACCGAAAAATTCCCTTAACTAGGGTTGATGCATTTGCGTTGTCCTGATGGTGACACGCTCAATGCGTCACCTTCAAATGGTACCCCCGAGTTCTGCCAGGTGATGTATCTTGCCACCTTCTGACGTACGCTTGCCTGGCCCCTCCCTCTGGTAATCGCCATGATACAATGTCGGGATTGCCAAGCGTCAGTCCCTAGCAAACACGATGAATTAAGCACTTACTTTGTGAATGGTGTTGTTAAATGAAAAGATATTGGATGGTGTTCGTTGCAATGCTTCTTCGAGATAGCAACTTCAATAATAAATTGTTAATGAACCTAAAAAGCTTTCAAAACTTCAAGATAAAGACACGATATTTATGTTGAAAAATATTATTCCCTGTTCGTCACAGCAATGAGTATACTTAGGGAAGAGAGCTTGTTTTCGCGTCTTCCACTTGTAGTCCTTTAAAATCTGCCCAAGTTTTGAAACTGTATTGCATCTGGCGAATATCCAATTTGTTTATATTACATTTGAGACTTGCCATGATACAATGTCGGAAGCCTGAAGTGCCAAACGTCCGCTCCTGACAAACACGATGAATTAAGCAGTTGTTTTGTGAATGATGTCGTTAACTGAAACGATATTAGATGCAGTGCTTTTTCGAAATTGTAACTTCAATAATAAATCGTTGATGAACCTAAAATGCTTTCCAAACTTCAAGATAAAGACATTTAGGTTAAAAAACATTACATCCTTTTTTTTGCAGCAATGAACATATTTGTGGAGTCGAGAGCTTGTTTTGTCGTCTTCAAAAATCTGTTCAAATCATGAAATTGTATGACGTCTAGTACCTATCCAATAAATTTATATTGCGCTTGAGACTACATCAAAGACAAGTATTCCAATTAAATTAGATATTCGAACTGTATATAACAGACACTTTCAAATTATTTATTAGTTACATTTTTAGCGAAATTGATTTTGTATTGTACATCTGTGGATAATTCTGACATTTAGCTTGGTCAACGTTCTTTAGTAATTTTTTCTTCTCTTTATAAATAAAATCCATATACAATGCTTTCAAAAACTACCTTAGACAATTGTCCGAATGTCTAGTGAAATGCTTTCCAAATTGGTTTATAACTTCAGTCGTATTAAAAGACATACGATTTCTAGTATAAAATCGATCACTGATGCATTTAGAAGGCATTCAACAAGTTCGATCCAAGTTAGGGCAGGGGTAAAGTTGGACTTAAAACTACGAAAGAAAGTCATCAAGCGACAGTAAATGTTATCTCAAAAACCGAGCTCAAAAAGTAAAATTCTCAGAAAGATTGTTTGATATTGAAAATCGAGAATTGTATAATGAAACACGCAAACAACGTCACTCAAAAGTTATTGTCCACTTAAACGAAACTCTTTTAGGACGTAGAAACATTAAGAAAAAAAAAGAATCATTTTACAGTTCTGTACCTCAGAACCAGACTAACGTAAGTCCATTTTCGTCATTTTTCGGTAGAGGGGAAAAATGATTGTCGAATACATCGTTATTCCCCTCTACTGAAAAATGACGAAAATGGACTTACGTTAGTCTGGTTCTGAGGTACAGAGTTAAGTTCTCCAAGATGGGGTAATCGACAAACGACTGTGCATCATCTGCAAAATAGGTCACCACCAAAAAAAGGTAAAAAGATTGTACGCCACAAACGTTGAAGTAACGCATTAATTGATCCAGATGACAATACGTTTTTTTAACTAGTAGTTTTTACAAGAAACGAAACAAAAAAGACTGTTTCCTTGAGGGAAGACTATGTGAAGTGTTAGTGCCAACACCAAAGACTTCTTTAAAAATTTTCATTAAAATTAGATTTCTCAAAATTTGAGGCTAGCCTTGTTTAGTTTACCAACCTTGCCCTCACTTAAAATCACCGAGTATGCTATTTTAGAGTTTGAATTCTCTTCATAATGGCAGAACTTGATTTTTAAACAATTTGAACACATTTTGAACAATAGCAGTTATTACTTCAACTTGAATAAAGATAATCATTGCGTCAAATCAATATAATATGCAACATTTAAAATTATAAATCATTCTCTTCCTACACCACAAATGAACACATCCAGGTAAAAAACGAGTTTCGGTAAAATGCATAATGAAAGATCATTGCATTTTTAGTACTTATAAGTCCGAACCCATAACGATCGCAAAAGACTAAATGCTGCTTGTTACATTTGATTTGGAAATCTCCAGAATACACATCATATCCAAACGCGTATAATATTGATAGAAAACTGAGGTAAAAACTATTTATGCACATTTTCTAGATTCTTCCCGAATCGTTAGCAAACTTATTTCCTCCTCTTAGTAGTCCCCCAGTGCATTTAGAAATCGTTTTCTGATAGGAAGATTTATGTTGAGAAAATTTGGAAATTGTTCAGATTTATGTTCAATACATTGATTTTTGGATCTGTCATGCATTTTATAGGATAACAGCATAGTGTATATTTGATGAATTTCTCACTATTGCAATGCGAAAATGAGGTATCGTAAGTTTCTAAAAATGTTCATACAGATAATGATAATAATAATAGTAATGACAATAATATTGTTATTATTATTTAACGTTATCTAATAATAATAACAATAATTATAAAAATACTTATTTTTATTCGTATTGTTTTTATTTAACTTTTAACAATAATAATAATAATTGCTATAATAATAACAATAATAACTCATAAAAATAACAACATTTGTTATTTTCATTCTTATTGTTATTTGACGTTTTATAATATGGATAATAATAATTATTATTATTATACAGGTAGGGGACACCGGAACTTATTTAGGGAGGGAGAATCTTCAATTAACGGAATGAATTTTAATTTGTGCCGGTGGATAAAACACAATCATTCATGCATTCCATACCTACAGTAATTCCATTGAGAACTACGTCGGGCGTCATTATTGCAAAACAAAGCAATAATTACGATAATAATAACGTAATATTAATAACATAGTTTAAAAAATAATTGTATAAAAACAATTGCAATGGCCATACTTTCTGGAGATTTGCCGAATCTTTAGGAAAATTCCTCAAATAACAAAAAAAATTCAGATGTCACAATGATCACCCATGACCTCATGTGGTGCCCTTCCGCATAGATAAATAAATAGATATGTATATGTGTGTGTTTAAGTTTTACTACTATTTTACTTTAGTAAGATACAGTTATTTATCATCTACGTTTACAAGCTCATTCAACTTTACGTATTTTATTTAATCGAAGACATTTTTTTTTCGTTCTTGGAAATCTTTCAAATAAAACCGTAGTACTATATTTTTTTGCCTTTCTACGGTTAGTAACTAGTATCAAAAATTGTCGCTTTATTTAATTTGAAAGACCACGGCTGCTTTTTATGTTTTTATTTATTTATTTATTAGATTTTATTTTCTTGAAAATGATGTGTATTTAAATTAGTAAGAAAATATGCTTACTTCCAAAATTAAAAGCATCATTACTATAGTTCTTCAATCTTTATCTGGAGAATAGGTTCTTTAATTCTGGTAAATTGATTACACAAAAAATCAGCATCACCTTTAGAGCGGAAACCAGACTTGATGTAAGCAGTACTGAAAGAGCGAAAATAATCTGGAAGCTACCCGTTAGCGCTTGCATTAAACATTTAGCTACTACCGAATTAATGGAGAATTTGTCGGATGAGTTTTGTTACTTTTAGGTCACGATCCGCATAGGGTTTTGTTTTTATTTCTTTCTCCTATTGCAAAAGTTTACTGAAAATCAGAATTGCAATGATAAAATGTTCAGGAACACATTTTTATAACAGAAGATAAGACAAAATTTCTGCGCATAGTTAAGATTATACATTGTTTTTTTTATAAGAGAAAGGAAATATTATGATTTTGTTGAATATTTTCGAAAAAATAGTCGCACTTGTTGCATTATACTGTTCATGAATTTCTACGCAGTTTTGCTGTCTTGCAAAAAATATCCTCTGAAAGTTGTGTATGGTTGTTTCAGTGAACGAAACAGAGCCCTGCGAAACTTTACAGCCCAGGCTTGGCACCAGGCAATTTCTGTCTGTTTAGTCCACTAAAATAACATCTTGGAGGCGAACAGTTTGTAGATACCGACGACGTTCAACGCATCGCCAAACTGCGTATTTGACACCAAATCAAAAGATTTAATACAGCTGAAATGTGGGCTCTGATAAAAATATGAGATAAACTCACCATCGTTGTTGAAGATAATCTAGAAATGATTTTAAAAAATTTCCAAGTGATTATCGTGATAAACTACATTTAATAATCTTTTGTGATTTAATTGCTGACTCTCCCTCTTATTTTTATTTTGTCCGAAAAGACTACATTTCTCTATAAGGATTTATAAATATTTATCTTTATCTTATAGGCTGACATTTATCAAAGCCTAGAAATATCTATAACGATTTATAAATATTAACGTTTCACATTTAGTTTCAACTATTTTAAGGACTGTAAATCTCTACAAGGATTTATAAACATTAATGTGCGTGTGTGTGTTTCATATTTAGTTTTAAATATTTAAAAAACTGAAAATCTCTAAGGATTTATAAACATTAATTGTTTACTTTCAGATTGAAATACCTTAAACACTACAAATCTCTATAAGGATTTATAAACATTGTTTACTTTCAGATTGAAATACCTTAAACACTACAAATCTCTATAAGGATTTATAAACATTGTTTACTTTCAGATTGAAATACCTAAAACACTACAAATCTCTATAAGGATTTATAAACATTGTTTACTTTCAGATTGAAATACCTTAAACACTACAAATCTCTATAAGGATTTATAAACATTGTGTACTTTCAGATTGAAATACCTTAAACACTACAAATCTCTGTAAGGATTTATGAAAAGTAATTTATGTTTTACGAAGACATTCAAATCTTTCAGACTACAAATCTCCATAAGGATTTAAAAACACTAATAATTTACTGAAATAGTTCAAGCAGTGCAAAGCCCTGTTAGGATAAGCCTCTAACGAGAGCGATCCCGCCAAATCAAGACCTACACAGCAAGTGGGGTCGCGAACTTCACTAAACGACAGCCCCTTTACCCCACCCTGCCACACAACTACCAGGCACACAGTTTCCTTGGTGCCAATTAGCTCTCCCGATTAAATTTTTCATCACGTCTTTTTTTCTCCACCCTCTCGTTCCTTTATTTCTCTTTTTCTCTTCGCTTTTTCTTCTCCCACCGAAAAAAGCTTTTCGAAGCTCTCATTAAATATGCAAATCTAGTGATGCCTCTCCTCAACTACCGGCCCCCTCCCACCCCCCACCCCCTCATGCCTCAGGGATGCTTCGTAGATTCGGCGGCAAAGGCACTTTGATCATTGCGCTAACAGTTTTCCATTTTCCTTCATGGTTTAAGACATTTTCTTTTGTGATGATGTAAAGGCAAGGGGAAAATTTCATTCTTTCCCACTTTTCCCTCATTTTTCCCCTACCCCCTTCCTTACACTCATCCCTCGTCCCTTATTATTTATTATTCGTTCAATCTCTTTCTCTATCGTTCTCTTTCTCTCTTTACACCGCTGACGTTTTTATAAGAGAAGAAATTATGCCGTATATATATTTTTACTCCTTTTATCTCTTTCTTTCCGCCATTTTGCGTGTACGAGGTTTCCTCTCCCCCCCCCCCCCTCTTTCACAGTAACACTATTTTTATTTCAGCTGAATGAAATCGAATATCGATTAGAGTTGAATTGTTAAACCAACTTGCTACGGGCGTCTAACAGTTTTTTTTCCTTCTCTTTAATTTTCACCCCTTTTTTTAGTATTGACTTGTGAGATCTTCACCAGCTGAGTTAAATGTTTTTCGTGTGAGAGTGTTCCTCTCGCCAAAATCGAAAGCCCCCGAGGTGCGAATGATTTTTCCTATATTATAAAGATGAGAGGTTCGGAACGTAAATGTCATTGAATGCTTTTCTTGGCGTTTGATCTGATTATCATGCCATGAAAAGAGCAATTTTCTTCACTGAGATGCTTTTGTTGTTTCTACAAAGGCACTGAAAAGTCACACAATTGGTTTCGAAAATCCTTAATTTTGCCTTTCAAGAAAGTTAATGGCCAAGCATTTTTTTTTTTTTTGTCTTGCTCGAAACCCTTGTGGAATTTTAAATACGCAATTTCAGCAGATTCTTTTATTTTCTTTAATTTAGCTCTAATATATGGTGAAATGAGGCAGTAGATTCTATTAAAGTTTTGGTGGGGAAGTTGTTTCATAAAAATCCTTATATTTTTATAAGGTAGTCTAACCAGGAAATGAACAGTTTAATTTTTGTTTCAAATAAGCTTTTGAAAGTCTTTTTAACGATTAATTGAAAACAGCCCCACTCTTTATTTAAACTCCCAAAAAACCTGGAGCAGACTTTCACTTTTTTCTTTTTCTTTCTTTTTTCAATTACACATTAAAAAAAATTAACACCATGTACCAAATGTTGCATTTTGTGACGATATGAATTTCTGATAATAAAATTTTTTGCAAGTGTTCATTCGTCGATCAGACTGACCCTTTAATCTTAGATTGCCATTCTTATTGTTTTTAGTCAGACCTGTTATAAATGTCATGGATTATTTTCAACCCTTGGGAAAAAATTAATGTGTAGAAACGCAAGAAGTATCTCAGTAAATAATGCTTGCGTAATATAAACAATGCGTAATGTGTGTGTGTAAATTGTTTATTTATTCAATGCATGCCAAATAACAGAACCTTTAAAAGTTTAAGTACTACATTTGGCGAATGATGGACTTTATCAATTCCAATGTAAATAAGATACAGTTTTATAAAAGAAATGAGAAAAGAAATTGAGTTGTAGATTCGTGTTAGAAATTGGAGTCAAGGAAATTCACTTTTAAAGTCCTTAAATTTGTTGAAATTTACTTTCGTATATATTGTTAATATAGCCTAGTTTTGTTATTAAATTTAATTCCGTCAGAAGGGCTAATTTTCTAATTCTCTCTCCATGTACAATTTCTGTAGTTGCCTTCCTCACCACTCACTGAATGCCACCCACCCCTCGGCAGTACATGGAAACTTCCTGTCTGGCAATTTAGTATCAGCACTTATTGGCACCCTAGATGAATGCCCGGCTCCCTCTCCTCAATATCTGCGAAACTAGACTCTTCTGCAAATATGCGATGAGGCTGATCATGCCACTAATCCATTCTTCTCCCCCACCCCCGTGGGTTTTCGGGGATCTGGGGTGCAGGGACTCAATACCACTAATTAGTGAATCCCCGGGCGAAGACGAGACGTCAGTAGCATCTGGCGCCCTCGTCCAAACACAAAAAGTAGAGTATTGTATACGTGTTAGTTTTTTCTTCACTACTGACAAAACCCGATAATTAAAGGAAAATATTATATTATGCTTAACGAAAGTATTTATGTGCTTTAGTAATAATAAATAACCTCAGCAACTTTATGCATAATTGGGAAAGGCTGTTTTTCTGCTGTTTAAAACGTTAAAATTTGTAAATATTCAGTGCACACCACAATAATTTCAACACGAAAAGTAAGACGTAAATCCCTAAAAGTTGAATTTTATTCCAACTTGGAATTTCGTGAACAGCAATGAATGAGACACATGTTTGGTATGGGAGAGAACATTGGTTACATTTATTAGCCGAGCAATTATTCTAAAATCTTACTTTATTTACAATTAAAATTCACCTTTAAGGTAAACTAAATACTCAGTTAAGAACCTATACTAAAAGCCAACTGTTTGCTACATAATTGTGTCACGTTTATTCATATTTAGTATTTGTACTAGCAGACGCATTCGTTATTTTTGCTAAATACCGGGCTGATTGAATCTGAGACCTTGTATTTGAAAAAGGAGTAAGAGAAAAAAATTTATTTAACATTTATATTTCACTTTCATTACTAACCAAAATAAGCATAACAAGAAAGAGCAGAAAGTAAAAGTTTTTTGCTCATGTAAAGAGACAAAGTATTTTCAGTACCATATCTACTAAAAAAAAAACCTAGGCAATTATGCCGTTATTGATTAATGAAATTTCACCACAAAAACTGTCTTATTTCGAACAAGAATTATCTTAACTCAAATGATCAAAAAGCATCTGCCACGTTTATCAATTATTTATCTTTTTGAACTTAGTTTCACTTTTACTGCGTAGTTAAATTGTCTTCACCTGAGAAATGTGCTTCCTGAAACTTCAGCAAACGCGTGTGTAATTTTCATACTAAATTTGGACTCTATCAGGTTGAAGCTTCACAATTACACATAGGACGCAAGACTAATCATTTATAATTTACGAAACTTCGCTCATATTTCTTCCCTCTAATTTCGTAATGGGTAATTTCTGTATCGGATGACTTTAACGGGACATTGCACCAAGGACAGTTCCAATGAGCTGCGATGGATCCCACATCTGAAAGACCATCAATGTCTAATGGCCGATTAGGAAAAATGTAATGAATGCGTGGATGGGGCAGACGGAAAGTGGCAATAAAAAGGCCCCAGCACCACCTCCTCAAGAACATCCCCAACTGGCAAGACCTTTTGCTAATGACAAAAGCTCAAACATTATCCACTTGAGAAGGCATTGCACGAAGACTTACAAAACCCACCCCCGTCGAATAAAAACAGGTGGACGATATATATATCCTTATTTTTTGCCGCTTGTTCACATATATATAGATATATATAAATGTAATATCTGACAAGAGTTGTCGGGTATGGGTTTTTGGAGGGTGAGGCAGCATGCCCGAGTCTGGTCACGCTAGTGTTGGCGAAGCTTTTTATTTCCTTAATTGTCAGTTAACCCGAAGCGAGGGGAGGTTGTTGCCTAGCAACCGCCGTTATGCAACGTGGCAAAAAGAATCGTCTGTTCTTTATGGCGAAATGGAAGCATTGAGGCCCCCCTTTTTTCCACTTCTACCTAACGTGGTGAATGAGGGAATGCCTCTTACGCCCCCCTCCAATCTATTCTCTTAATGAGAGAAAGAAGACTAAGGGACGATTACGAAAGGAAGGCAAGATGGAAAGCGAAAAAGGCCTTGATCTGTTTTTCTGTGTTTATGAAGAGCATTTCTTTTGAAATATTAATATTTCTTCCTCATATTTAGCATTGTCGTGAAAGTACTTGGGTTACTTAGGGCGAGCAGTTTTGAAGCCACCCCCAACTCCTTCTTATGCAACTGTGTGTTGTTGTTTCCTTCAATGATTATCATAATTCGTGTGGAAAATTTGCTAGAATTACAGTCTCATTTATTTCTGAATCAATACTTTGAATCATTCTTTTCTTAAATTTACTCGATACCTTAAGTTTTAGCGAAATTTTCATCACAGGCTATCACATATAGTTAATGTAAAACTCGAAAATTGGAATCCAACTTGTACATTCCCTAATTTAATGACAAAATTAACATTATCACATTATTCTATCTTCAGTTAAATCCAACCATCAATAGTTATTAAAACATAAGTATGAAATGAAACACTAGCCCAGGTAAACAAGGAGGAGATAGAAATATTTACTTAATTTGCATAACATATATAGTACCATAGAGTAGTTTACTCTACATAGTAAATGCAACTACATGAGAAACAATTTACAAAGGCAGATCCATGTTTTGTACTACTCAGTATGGGATTAGCAGCAAAAATAAATGACTATTTATACTACTATTATATAAACAGAGTTAGTTTTCTGTTGCCCACGCTACACACTAACTCAGTGTTACACGAGTACTTTTTCCATGCATGTGTCATGTAAGTACATTAATTTTGACGTTATATTTACCTCAGTAGTGTTATTATTTATTTTTCAAAATTAATAGCAAATTCAAAGCAATACTTTTGCAAAATGGAAACTATGCCATACGTTATTGTCATTTATAAATAAAGAGAAAAAAGATTATTTTTCTTGCGACAACAACCACCGAGCAATATTTTTGATTCCACCTGTTATGAAACTCATAATTTTGCCCAACTCAAAAGTTTAAAAGAGTTGTTTACAAGCAAGAAAACCAATCCAAATAAGTCGGTGCTGATTTGAAACCCTATACTAAACAGCAACTGAACTTGACACTGAACGTCACTACGGGCGGAGCCAATAAGAGCTCATAAGCAGTCAGCAATTTCCTCTAATTCACCAAGTAGGCTGTGACGTTTTATATAGCTCGTTTTTCATAGGCTAACGTTACGCAAACGTCACGCTGACGTTACGATGTTTTCCTCAAGAAACGTTGCAGTATAGTATAGTAATTTTCTCAAATTAAGTTGCTGGCTCGTTAAGTAGTATCGTTATATTTTTATTATGTGAATTCCTTCACTCGATAAATTTAGTGCTTACACGACTATCTTCATCAAATTGAATCAAATGCCACCACTACTTTCATTAAATTTAATTGAGGTCCTTTTTATTTTCGCCTTCAAGAAATTTCTTTATACATTTTTATGAGTTATGAATGTGCCAAAAAAATTGAGCATCCTTAAAATGAAAAAGGTAAACTTAAAAAATATCCTAAAACTATTTTTCACACTTAAAACATGTGAACAATTTGGTATATTTTAGTAAACAAAATATGAAATAAATTTCAAGATAAGTTTCGCGAATATAGAAAATTTAATATAAACATGTATTTGCTTTCTCTTCGAAAATTATAGCATATATATATATATATATATATATATATATATATATATATATATATATATATATATATATATATATATATATATATATATATATTTATATATATATATATATATATATATATATATATATATATATATATATATATATATATATATATACTTCAAATTTATTACTTTTATAGCCATTATAATTAATAAATTGCTCACAGTAACTGGTCTAAAAATAGAAAATAGATTTATTTCAGTCATGACCCCCAAGGGTATAAGATGTTGTTTCTGTCTCAGATTGCATGTACCCAAAACGTGCCATCCATTCTAAAATGGCGTCCCAAACCGTTGGAATTATCGAAAAATAGAATGCTACATTTATTTTCTTTTTAAGAAAGGAAAAGTGAGAGTAGCCTTTTTTTTTTTTTTTTTTTTCATTTATTCTGCAGCACACATAAAGTAAGTTAATTGTGGAAAACAAGGCAGTTTCTTTTTCAGTGTTTATATTGTAATTCCTTTTTGTCATGCGGATGCTTCGACTACATATTTTGAGGAGGGAAAGCACTTTGGGAGTGAAATCTGAGCATCTTGAAGAACGCGAAATGGAAGAATGTTTTACTTTTCAGAAAGTGAATGATTTATTATTGCTTCCTTTTGTAGATTTTCGAGTCAAAATTTATCGCTTTCTCTAAAGCTCCAACGCAAACACATTTTCAACAGAAATGGTATGTTTGATTACAGAAATGATATTCAAGTTGTTGGGTTATTTCAAATTGGCTGATGTGATTGAATTTGCATTACTTTTATAAAATAACATTTTTCAGATGATTTAAGGAAAATATCAATGTAAATTATGAACTGTTGTACAATTAAAATAGCAATTCTAAAAAAATTGAAAAACTTCAAAGTTGTTTTTGCCTGTAATCATAACCAGGAAAAAATTTAATTAATCTGTGGAAACGATAAAACTTACAAGAGAAAATGTCGTGTAACAAATGAACCATTGCGAAAATGAGTATTCTCGCGTTAACTACAGAAGTTTTAAAAGTAATGAAAATAAACCGAATTTTCATTTTAAATATCAATGCTTTTCACCGGAACTTTCAGATTAAACACACAATTTTCAAAAATCTCCCTAAGTTTCAGTTGTAAAGATTCAAATGTGTGAAAAACCTTGGTTACTTGCATACCGAATTTCGTGCATAAAAATATTTAAAAAGAAAATATTATTTTAAAAGATTGTCCTTACAAACACGTATTTAGAGGAAAAAAAGTAGAACAAGTTTTTTACTTTTCTTTTCTTTTTTTAAGTAAGTTGTATGGAGCAAAGAGTTTATGTTTGAACAATCTATGAAGCATATTTAGCCAACAAAAAGAACAGGGACTTCTTGTCTGCCAATTTGCAGAAAATTATTCTTTTTACAGTTTCTTTACATGGATTTTGCATCCTATTTTTCAACCTTAAAAGCAGCAAAAATCTCCAACTATTTTACTTTTGTTCCTCAACTGACGGTTATCCTTACTGCTACCATCCCCAGTAACCATTCTATTGGGCTTTACTGTTCTGAGATTTTGCATCTCTAATTCAGTAAAGATTCTTCAGGAAACAATACATAGCCACTGCCCAGAAGTCAGCACCACTTTCCTCCCCACTACAAGACCATCTTTTATTCCCTTACCTTACGTAACACAAAATCCTTTTCTTTTGTGCGATAGCAACCCTAACCTCTTAATAGCTAACTAACCGACAACACTCCTGTGGTAAGTACTCCACAACTCCCGTTTATCGCATTCGACTTAGCCACAGAATAAAAAAATATATATATCTAAGGAATTCTAACCTAAGAAGAGCCTTTGGCGAATTTTATCCTCGCCGCCCTGGCGTGGGAAAATAATAGATAACCTTAACTCTTACTATCCTTTCTCCAGTCTGTGCTCTATTGCATATAACTCCCAGATCGGCGATTACTGGACCTGAAACTTCCCCTTCGGGCCCTCGGCCAAAGAGGGGTAATTGGCGCGGTAGTCCGGCAATAGCGGCCCTTTGGGTTCAGCCCCTTTTAAGCCTTTTGCCGGACTTAGATGAAAATAACGCTGACTAACAGCGAATTTATTTGGAGGCTTGTGTTCTATTTCGATCTTTCAGTAAATAAAAGAATAAATACGAGCTTTTTTATGCTGTGCTGACGAAATCGTATACCACTAAAATAGAAGAGAACATATTTATTGGTGTATAGATATTATACGAAGACTTGATACAGTAATTTTACCGGTAAATATGCATTTCAACAACAATTGTACAAGTGGAATTGTACATACAAGAACAATTTCACTGTTAGAATTTTTTTTAACGGTAGAATTTGTTATGTGACATTAAAAAGGTTTGGGTGTTTTTCCAAAATCCTAATAACATAGTTTCCGGGAATAATAACACAATAATTGTTTGGCCCTTGAAGTTTTTTATTATTAATATTATCAATTATAAGAAGAAAAATTCCTACTATAATTCTGTTCATATCCAAACAATAACATGATTTTTTTTATTTAAAAACCTTTTTATAACCACAAAATCACTCTTTTGGCTTCTCCAAATCTTTTTCTCAAATATACTATGATTAAAGATTTTATAGTTAGTTACTCATAAAAAACTGCTTTGCAAAGGTTTCTTGTTTTCAAATCTAACAACAAACTATACTCTATAATGATGAAAAGAATAAGGCTGTTGTAGCTATATAAAGGACTTGTTCTAATGGATACAATTAAGATAATATTAAAAAAACTATTTTTCTGTTATAGAATTTTCCCCAAAATTTAAACAAACGCATGCGTTTAAATATCCACGTATTTCAAAGCAAAAATTAAATTTCTAGATTAGCTCTATTACATAATAGCTATATATGCGATAAAAAAGTCCACGAATACATTTCTGATATTGAACATTCCTTTATTTAAAAGCACATGTTAATCATTTTAATTTTTTAAAAATACAAAATAAGCTCCCTTTTAGAAGCGAGAAAAAGAAACTATTCAAAAATTGGTATTAAATGCCTAAATTGTTTAATATTCCCGCAATGAATATACATTTATGCGATAAAACTTCCACATAATTTATCACTTGATTTAAAATTGTCATCCTTATCATTATCCTCCACCGAGTTAGCATCTGCCCACTGTTTTAGTATCACAATAAGACTGAAAGAGCAGGAGGAAAAACGAGATAAAGTTGAGATTTTTATATAAAAAGAGGAAAGATAGCAAAAAAAGAGAGAAAACGTTATCTACATATGCATATGCTCGCATTATGTTTAGCGAAAAAAGAACAATGCCATTGTATACAGAGCGCATCCGAATTTAAAAAGTAACTGCTGATGATAAAGACCCAGGGATTTTGTGCCAGCAAGGGATAAAAAAAGAAAACAAAAAAAAACTTCCCCACGGAGGGAAAAACAGTCACTGCTTTGAAATTAAATTAATGTGAAGCACATCAGTGATAATCACAGTCTAAAATGAACTACAATGAGAGGGGGGGGGAGGGAAAAAAATAAAACCGAACGACTCCAAGCGAAACTACAACCGAATGTTGGCATAAAAAATAACATTTTCTTCCTTTCTGCTATGAAAACATTTCTTTTTAATGGTCCGAATGGAGGGAGGGAGCATTTTGTAATTTTTTTCTCTCCTCCCCCCCCCCTTAGAGCATCTCCCTGCATAAGCCTGCAACCATTAATCACTTGTCCTATACTGTTAATTACAAGGCACGGGTATTTTTATGACGTAGCGGCAGCTTCTGTCCTAAACTGCTCGATCGATTGTTGCCTCTTTTTGTGTGTGTGGGTGATCAGCACGGCGAGAACGAGACGCAAAATAACTATTTGCTAGGGGGGTGGGCCTAAACCAGATGACTCAGCCTGGCGATCGCTTGTAATTTGCTTGTTCCTTTTGATACTGAATGTTTAGCCGAAAATTTAGGTTTATAATAATCTCACTATTATAACTCATATTGAAAGAAATATCAGTTTACTTTTCGAAAAAGTCGAGTTTAATAAATAAAGAACGGTTTGAACTTGTTTTCCAGAAAAAAAAATCAAAACATGGTTCTTATTATATCGAGGGCGCTGAATCAGATGTGTGGGGGGGGGGGGAGGGACTTTCCTCAATCTTCTCATTTTTGATTTACAAGCAATTAAAATACAACGTATAATGGTACATTTAACTGGCATAACTCTGGGTAGTTATATTTTGTTCCAGTTTTAGAATCTATGAAAAGAATTTACGAAAGCACATCACACTTAATATTTAAAATTTTATATTATTCACAAGAAAAGTATACTGTTTTGTTTCTCTCGTGAGCTTCAATTCAGAAAGATTTATCTTTTACGAAAGAAAATAAAATACACAAATAATTGATGAGAATATATCAATCACGCTCTTAATAAAGTTTCTCAAAAGTATTCGATAAAATAGACGGATTTAATAATTAATCACAGATTTGTTCAAAATCCTATTTAACTCCCTTTTTTTTCGAAAAATTTCACTCTCGCCGATTATCATATTCAATATTCATGTACTAAATGTGTTGAGAAAATTTTGAGTGATCATAAATAAAATATCATATTACAGTGCTGTAACCACAATGTGCAAATTTCTCGTCGTCTCTAACCTCTGAATTGATGCAAGGCAAAGTATGTTTTATGAAAATTAATAAAGTGTTCAAGTTGCAAGTAAAATAGCGGTTTCTTTTCGTCAGAAGCTTGAATTGAATATCCGAAAACTAATCTAAATAATAAAAAATGTAATACATAATTTCTTATGAATAAAATAACGATTTATCTTCGCTGTTTTCTACAAGTGAGACAAACCACAGAATATTTATTTCAGTTTCTTGTTTATAAATATAATAATGACGCTTCTTTGCTTAGAAATCGGGATTGAGTTGATTTCAAGTTTATTAGTTCAGATAGAATTATTTTGCAAAGGGCTTTCTTAGCACAATTTTTCTTTAAAATGTAACAATATATCTCAGTTATGAAACTTAAATTGTGGGTCATTTTGCCCCGGTTTATATTTTTAGCATACTCAATTTCAAAGAATATTTTGACTTTAAAGACAAGTACTTTTTCTTTTGCTACTTCTTATTTATAATAATAAGGTGGCAACACTGACCACAGCTCATCATACAGTTAAACAATTCAGAAGTTCTGTGATGACAGTTTCATTCAATCCATTTCTTCTGACACATTATTTTACTGCAATTTCGGTTAGTTATTATTCATGATCAAATTTCACACACATTTGGAAACAAAATAGTTCTTACACGTTCTTGATCCGAATAATACTCAAATAACCATTTTTTATTGACGAATCAAAATATGTAACTTTCCACACGGTTACTTTTCCCCTGCCCCACATTTTTTCAGCTCATAATTATGAAACGTTTTTTGCGAGCTAGAAGTTTCAGAACTGTTAATCCATATTTTTTATAGCATACTCTTGATCCATGGTTTGCCCATTAAACTATGGGTGGGGCAGATAAAAATAGAGAAGCAGTTGATCTAAGTTACCCTGATTGGATAAGTGAGAAATTACTGATTGTATCACAGCTAGAGTAATAAATTTATAAAACACTTAACAGTGTCACAATTGTATAAAACATGCCACCGTGTTAGAACTTTATGAAATAAATTACCGTGTTACAACTTCATGAAATACGTTACAGAGTTTGCAACTTTATAAAACACTTTACGGTATTGCAACTTTATAAAACACGTTACGGTATTGCAATTTTATGAAATACGTTAGTGCTGCAACTTCATGAAAAACATCACAGTGTTACAACTTTATAAAATACGTTAGTGCTGCAACTTCGTGAAAAACGTCACAGCGTTACAACTTTATAAAATACGTTAGTGCTGCAACTTCATGAGAAACATCACAGTGTTACAACTTTATAAAATACGCGAGATGAATGTAAGATCTGAAATATACAAAAGGATATTGAATGCTATTCATATAACGATTTTGATATTAGAAAACAGCAAGCAAAAAAAAAAGATCCAAACGTAACTCTTTCTTTTCTGATACACACTTGCATTTTCTTATTTACTCCCCAATAAATACGGCGAGGCGATCCGATTTTTTTCACTCTTACACGTCACAAAACTACGGCAAAAGCGAAGAAAGCGCAAAATAAGAAAACATTATTTGCAATTCAGCCGAAAAAAAGGGGGGGGGAGCGGAAGCTGCAGAATATTGCTGTTGTCAAATCAAATTCCAAAGTCAGTACTTGTAATGAAGGCCTGGTCTGAGAGAGAGAGAAAGAGCAAGAGAGAAAAAGTGCTATGAGGAATAGTGCGAAGGAGAAATCTAACGAGTAATGGCTTGTTACTTTTTTTAACCGTAGCCCGGCTATAGAAACGATTTCACCCGATTTTATGTTTTGTTATTATATTTCGCTCTTTTATTTTATTCAATCAATAGCAGTTTGACGATGAAACGTTGTGGGAAAACGAGGGAATATAGATTTTCTAGAGGAGTCTGGGGCGAGCGCGGGGAACACAAAAAGAATTAATTTTAGGGGGTTGAAATGAAATTTCGGAGAATAAAATCGTTAATGAAAGGAGAATTTGCTTTTGAACTGTTACACTTTTAAAGATGTGAAATTTCATGATGCTTTATCTGTTTTAGGCTATTTTTAGCCCTGAAAATATTTGGTCACAGACACGTTTGGAAAAAGTAGAAGTAATTTCAAACGTCTTGTTTCATGAAGAAATGTAAAACTGATGTTTAAAAGACTCAAAATTAAAAATTACTGTTATTTATTAAAACATGCTTTCATTTGTACAGTAGAGTTGTACTAAAATATGAGAAAAGTTGGAAAAAATCATAGACCGACAATTTTTCTTTAATTTTAGGACCAATTGAAAAGTTCTAGGAGCGAGAGAAACTATTTCTCAGAGTTTAAGGGAAAAGTTCAATATTCATAACTTCTGAAAGATCTAGTAGCTGAGGTATTTTTTAGTCTCCCAGGAGCCAGGAATTTTTCAAATCCTAGTGTTTGCATGTATATAAATTAGGGTTGGCATCATGAGGAATATGGGACCTTTCCTTTCATCCATCAATAAAGGTTTACTTCGTTTGCCTCGAAACCGCTGTGTACTTATTCAATACTTTATCATCTTCATAATAATGCGTCTAGTAACGTTGTATCCTTTTTATTTCTTACAAATTTCATCATTTACAACTTTCAGTACAATAATCATAATTTTCTAAAGTTTCATCGACCCAAAACTTCCAAAACTTCTCAACTTTTCTTAGTTCGAGGTCAAATTCAGAAACTTCTACAACATTAAAACTGAAAACATGCTAATCACAAGGCCGAAATTTTCTCAAATATAAGTGTTCGAGCTAAAATAAAAGGAGAAAAACAGAGTCGAGACGGGGAAAATCAGACTTTGCCAAGCTTTCAGCGTCTGGCTTCTCATCCGCAAACCAGACTTCCTGTATCTTGGCTTCTTTCGCGTGTTTACTAACAAGAAGGGAAACACCAATTGCAGTCTGAAGTGACGTCGCGTCGGATATTAGTGTTGCCAGCGGATTAATCTAAATTCTGAAGCAATGCGAAATGAGATTTGGAATTTAAGACTAAATGACCTATTTTCAATGCGGTTCTAGTTCAAAAATATTACTTAAGAAAAGCTGCTAAAATGATTTCAGGGTTGTTTATACTCGATTATAGTAGTTTAAAGATCTATCGTCTACTGTTTTTGTAAAAAAGAAATGTGATTCTGAAAGTTTAAATTTTTAACGAAACTTTTTTTAAACTAAGATAAACATTTTAAAATTTTTTGTGTAAAACAATGTCTAAAATGAAGAAATTTCGTTATTGGTAATTAATTACTTTAATTCTTTGCTTTCTTTAAAATAAACTTTTTGTAAATCATTTTAAAAGCCCAGTATTCAAATTTGTACAAAAAATATACACACAATAATACAGAAAATGACACATTTGCATTCAAATTTAAACACTGTAGCCAATATATCAAATTGAGACACAAGAACAACGTTTTTAAAATCTCCTTCAATGCTTGGCCAGAAAAAAAACCCTACACCCTTTTTAATGACATTAATAAGTATTGTTTAATTTACGTCAAGCTTTGAAGGAAAGCGTTTTTATGTGACGGTGCAACAAATTCCCTCATAGCTCATTGCTACAACAGTTTTCCTCATATTAGGAACCATTTTTATAAAAAATAGAGCAAAATCCATAAAGGCGTCAATTTATTTGTTCCACATGTGGGTTTGATTGTATGTATGTATGTATGTAACTAAGAACAAAGGATAAAATTCACGTTCTTCCAAATATAAAATTAAGGCTAAACTATATTACATGTTGATGTATTTTAGTGCTTCAGTTGTTTGTATGTAACTCTGAATCATAAAAGATAATATTCACGTTCTTTGCAAATATGAAAGAAATATATTTAATACTATTATTAATTTTAAAGGCTAAACTACATTACGTGTTGATGTATTATAAGTGCATGTAAAAGCGTATTTTTTAGTTTTTTAAACTAATATAAAGATTATTTTAATTCAAATATACTGAAAAACAGACACGACTTCAAACACAACCAAGTGACAATTAAACAATAACATTTTTAATTAAAGCGACAAAATACCAAAAGAATAGCCGTTTTTAATTAAATATCAGGGAGATATAGGAGCAAGATTTGTTGTTGATCCCCCGAATAAACATGATCTTTGTTGGAGACAGCTCCGATATCGGTTAACATATTTCGAAAGACAACCAAACGCGCGGAGGATGCCGGGAAGGAGCTTCTTTTCTAAGGCAGGGAATTTTTAATTGGAATATTTATGCAGCTGGCGCTTGCAAAAGATTTTTTGAAAAGCAAGGGGTGGGCTGAAAAACGATAAAGCATAATCGTCTGTTGAAAATCAATTGATGCTATCCCTTTTATTTTTGTGGTGTTGATGTTTTTAATAGAAATATGTCATCCTCCCCATAGGTTGTTGTCTTTAAATTTCAAATCCCGATAGGTAGGGAGGTTTTTCTTTTCCCCTTTACGGTTCATTTTAGATTAAAGTTCGAATTTATGTTATTTTTTTCCTGCATAAATGTTTACAGTAATTATGTTTTAATGACAGAAAATTGATTTTGAGGGGCAAAATATTTGCTCACTAGTAAATTGGATAATGAAAAAGTTATTCTGTTTGAGTTTGGGAGAAGATTGAGAATTAACTAAGAATATTTTGTGATATAGGTTGTAAAGAAAACGTGATAAAATAATTATTTTATTATAGAAAAGTTACTTTTTCATCCTTTGATCTTTATTCATAAAATATTGTTTTGTCTTTTTATATCACAAGAAGTTAATAAATCGCATGAGTTTTTACTCATACAATTATTATTTTGACAAAAAAAATTGTTTGCCTATTAATGATTTTTTTTTTCATTTTATGTACAAAGAAAATTATTTTTCAATAGATTTTTAATAGAATCGATTCTTTCTGAAAATGATAATATTGATTTCAGTTCTCTTTTTTCTGAAACTAGTTCGATTGATCGTGATCGATTCATTAAAGAAACACTCGTTGCATATTGAAGAATTATTTCGCAAAGTATATGAGAAACAAAATAAAAGTTTGCTAGATGAGTAAATAAAGGTGAACCTTTAGTTTTTCAAGAGATTTTAAGAGACAGTTATTGAATTTTTTTCGAAAGTTTAAAAAATGTTTCATAAAGGTTTGGTTTAAGTAAAATAAATGATCAAATAAGTAACATATTCGGTTGAATGATGTTATTTTCCCAGGTGTTTTTATTCGCCAAAAAAAAAAAAAGAAGAAGAAGAAGAAGAAGAAGCAGAAGAAAAATGGAGGAAAGAAAAAAAAAAGGAAATTTGAAGTTTTTAGCTTTGTGACCCAGCATGCATGAATCATTTCATCGAATCAGGATTTAGGCTTTTAGGAGGGAGGGGGGAGGAGTTCTCAATTTGCTGAAGATTACTCTAAATTTTACCTAATGATAAAATACTGGTATGCACACATACGTACAAGTAATGAGAAGAGACGCTCGGATTTTAAATATTACAAGATATAGTCCTCAAATCTGCCGAATCATCAGACAAAATTTTCCGAAAACGGAATTTTCCGGACGTCACAGTGACTTTCATAACCTCCCATGTAAGTGCTCCGGATCGGAATATCTCTCAATACTTTTTACCATTGATGTTGAAAATCAAATCTGTACAAAATCGTATCAAAGAATGTTAGAATATTGTATGAAAAATAATACTTTTGTGAAGGAAAACGAAGAAAACTTCTAATATTGGACTAATTTAAATTTTACTCCAAGAAGGCACTGATAAAATTTTACTTTTTGTAATATCATCAATGAAATTCAAATGAATGCAACGAATATAAGCTGAAATTTTAAAAATTTACGTAATATGATATCGATATTAATTGGTAACGAGAAAATCGATGTAAATATAAAAGCCTGAACAGTTGGTTTAAAGTCTTATTTTCATTCTTAATTGGATATTGTATATATTTGTAAGAAGTTTTATGCTGAGAAAAGGTAACTTCTTGCTGTAATAACAACATAAATCATTCCCACAACTTAACAAAGCTCTCATCGCTAATTTGATCACATTGTAACCGAAACCAATGTAATATAACCATTATTTAATCAATACATTTTACTCACGGCGAAATTCTATTCCCTTTAACTGAAAATTCTGCTCATACCCCATTACCTAATTCATTGCCCAAGTAATCTTTAAGCATTTTCATCTCATTAAAATTCGATCCAAAAAGCATATTTCCTTTTTGGTAAAACAATTTTACGTCGAAATTGGAAATCAAAAGCTCTGGGGGAATAAATAAGTGAAAGAGCAAGGAGGAAGCGAAAGTAACTAAGAGAACTTAAACTTCCCAGGTTTTACATTCACATAAAGATTCTTGGCGGCGAAATACAACGAGGCGCATGTTGGTAATGAAGTTAAAGTTGGAAGATCCCTGCCAGAGATGTGTTTGTAGGACAGGCAATGGATTGCCTAGCATTGTCTCTTCTTCTACTTTCCTTTATTATTTCCATGGACCAATTTATTGCGCCCGGCGGGAGAAGAATTTTAAAATGACATTCCTTAAAGCACAGATTCGACTGCCAGCCAGTTCTGGTAGCTGGAGTTGATGCCGTTTGGAGACTTCATATTTCTAACCGTAAGTCCCACAAATTGCCCTCTAGCTTACCATTTATAAACAGTTACATTCGCTGCAAAGCGGCGGTCGGATGCGTAAAAAGAAAGAATTAAACACTGGAGATATTTTGAATTCCATGAACGTTTGCTACCTCATTTGAATTCCGAAGGTTTTGTTCTTCGACTGAGATTATTTGAGCCAAGATCTTTTACTCCATGTGATGGAGCTGTTATTCTAAAGTACTAGTTCTTGTGATTCTTTTACAAATATAGGTATATTGGGAAAATATTTTATTGAAGTAAGAAATTAAACCAATGAAATGTTTCATTTGAAAATATTCTAACTCAACACTTGTTAATGTCTTGAATGTAATTCAACTAAAATTTCAGTCACAAGATGCTTTAAATGTCAAAAATATCCAACTGAATGTAGGTCATAGTGTCTAGTAGTCAGAGAAGTCTGATACGGAAGTGGAGTTCGCGGGTTCGAGTCCCGGCACGGGCATGGATGCATTTTCTCTCTCCTGTCCTTGTTCTTCCTTTGGGGGAATGTGTCGTTGTAAAATTAAAAATGATCTAATAAGCTTTGTGTTAAACTATATTTGAAGTTAAAAATCAACGTAATTAAGCACAAATAAGATAGAAAGTGCTTTATTTACGTTGATATTTAACATGTGACCTATGTCGTTATGCTGCGAATGATTTTCTACCCTATAAATGAGCCCTTATGGCATGCGTTTATTGTGGAAGTTGGATTTCTTATTATGTTATGGTACATTTTAAAAATTGAAGCAGCCCGCCTCAAATTGCCAGCCTAGCTGGCACAAGACAACAACAACAACAAACTAATCATTCAAAAATATTTTAACTCAATACGTATTAATGTCGTAAATTAAATTCAACTGGGACTTTAGTCCAAAGATTCTTAAATTTTAAAGATTTTTATAAATATAACATTACAATTATTTTCCTGCTTTTGTCTTTGAAGCATTTCAAGCCAGAAATGCAAAACCGTTAATCAGAAGTCATCCAAAATGGTAATGACTTTTTGATGACTCTTGCTAACAGTGAATTTTCTTTAAACAACTTCAATGTCAAAGATCCACGCACAGTACCACAAAAGAAAACAAAAGAATCTAAAAAGAAACAAAACGAAAAAAAAAAGTCCAAAAACAGGATATTGCTATGGCGGTGAAGAAAGAAGGCGAAAATCAAGTCTTACTTTGCTTAAAGCCTATTAGAGCCTGGTCGCAAAATAAACTCCACGAAGACGGCGGTTGCAAATACGTCGGTGTGGGCACCTAATTTCCTCAACAAACGGAAGCACAAGATAGACACCCAGGGACGCAACGAGGCTCAGCTTAAGTAACAGCATCAACTGACGCAGCCAGCAAATGAGAACTAATGGAGCCGGCTTGACAGCACTCGTCACGAGTCGCTTCATTAAAGGTATAGTCTGTGTCACCAGGACACGAGACCCGCAGTTAACTTGACCATTAGTCTGCGGATCAGTTCCTTGTGAAGATTTTTGCATTGGACGGTTGGGAACGTGTTAATATATACCAGCAGTAATCCAGGCGGCAAGGTTGAGATAGTTTACCACTCATTGTTACAGTTCATTCAATTTAGTTATATGTCTTCTAACACTTATCAAGCTTGTTGCAATTCATTCTAGTAATACATCTTCTAAAATGTATCATGTTTAAATCAATTCTTGGAGTATGATTGTCGTGGTTACTATAAGCGATATAGGTCATCCTAACATAATTTCGAGTTATTGATGTTGTTGTAAAAATGTTCTGCATCAGTTTCTATTATATGGAAATTTTTATGTTCTTCTAGTGGAAAAATAGACAACCAGAGATGCAACGAGGCTCGATATAAATTATAGCACGTTTTGTAGCAGCTAGCAAATGAGAACTGAAGGAAGCGACTTGACAGCACTCGTCCCGAGTCTATGGTAAAGGTAGAATAAATGCCACCAAAACAAGTTATTAGCAAGTAAGATGACCATTAGTCATCTGTATCATTTACTCGTGAAAGTTTTACATTAAATGCTTTGGATGGGTGAGACTGATAATTTATACCAGCAGTAATCCTTAAATTGAAATATTTTACCACTACTTGCCGTAGTTGATTCAGTAGAACCCTATTGTCTTTGCCGTAGTTTTTACCAATTTAAGGACCATAAGATTTACGGTGCAACATGAAAATATGCAGAAAACTATTAAATGACGATTTAAATAACATGTATCTCAAGTTTTTCAAAAATCGCTCGGTAGATTTTGTGTAAATTGATGGGAGGAATGCGTCTAATAGATGATCTATATAACAGATGAATTCACCTTTAATAAGAATATGTTTATGGACAATAGCGTGACATGTGACAAGTGGGGTGAGGGAGTAAGGTGAAGTGACACTCTAAATAAAGAGTGAAGGTAGTCAAAAATGTTGGGGAAAAGTGTAACATCATTTATGGACAGTCCCTTAAATAGAAAACACATTCAAATCAACAGCAGATGAACTCAACATACATGTCCGTACCTATGTTTAAGCAATTAAATAATTACCTCACCCCTGCAATCAGAAAAAATACCCCCCCCCCCAAAAAACCCTACACATTTTAATGCCACCACCTTACGGGAATCGAAAATCAAACGCAAAGGAAATATCCTCTGCCAGCACAATCGCTTTTTTCCTACTGATGGTAAATTAAAATTAAACTTTCAAGACGATCGTTTCGGTCTAAATTACGTCATTAGAAACTTTATGGATCATTAAAAAGCGTTGTTACCGGGGCGACTCGTCATTTATTAATTCGGATCTGGGTGGTCTCCGAAGCTGTAAAATAATATGATAAGGATTAGAAAGGGATATTAAAGAAAGAATAAGTTTTAAATCTTATTCCATTCGTTACTGGGAGGCGTCGTAAAAGTGCTACACCTCATATGTAGGAGTTGAGTGGTAATGGATGGGGGGGGGGGGGAGAGATTTTTTGCAATATTAAACAAAAGAGTTTCATGTAAATCATGAAGATGTCTGATGCGCCGAGTTTTTGAGTACTTATAAAGGATCGTCGTATAAATGACTTACATATGATAGCTGACGACTATCATGCATTAAAGCTTTGTTATTGGTATAAAACAATTGTCGTAAACAAGGCTCAAGTTCCGCCATAATAAGTGCAGGAGTCCTTGGCTCCAAAATTTATTTTAATGCTTAAACTGAATTCAGTCCAAAATGTAAAAATCTACATGAAATTAAAGAGAAGTTCAGGGGCTGAGCTCTTGGGAGCTGCCATAAGTCGGTTAGGTTTATTTCAAACTGTTTAAAATGTTCATTGTTTTTATAAACACTAACATTATTAATGTAAAAAAGAATAATAATCGACATTTCTCTATGTGTACTACATGAGGTTAAAAGAAATAGAAGTGTAACTAATTTCACAGACCAGGCTCTTCGGCACCTTTTTTTTTTTCTTTTTGTGCACCACTAGGAGAAATAATTTTTGTTTTTTCAAAAAAAGAAGAAGAAGAAATGGAAAAGAAAACAAATAGATGCTTTAAGAGCAATAAAAAGTTCTAGTAAGTACAGGTTTCTTAACCTTTCAACCAACTAAGTTAACAAGTAAACTTCAAAATTGTCGAAAATACAACGAAAATAATCGACTGAAATAAGTAGAGTATGTTTTTTAAAAGCTCTAATACTGGTATTGATACAAGTATCTCGATTTCACAATTAAAATATAACCAATCTGAAGTTGAATTTTTGACCTGGCATTGCAGTCACCACAATTAGAAAGTTACATAGCTGCTAACGCCCATTGGACAGTGTTGAAAACCTGCCAATGCTAAGATTACCACATTCTCATAACGATCCATTTACAGAATACCTGCCGAGCAGAGTCTTCCCCCACCAAGAAGACATGCAACAGGTGAAAGGGTTGTCATGTCAAGTCACTTGCTTTAGCATTCCATTATTCCATGACTTCTATAAATTCTCCTTTTTATCGACACTGAGCTTCCACCAAAAAAAAAAAAAGAACGTGGCCCAAACCACAATCCACTTTCCGACGTAAGGGTCACACATTGTTTGTATAACCGCGAAATCGTAAAATAAATACAACTCCAGAGAACGCTTTACCTCCATTTCCATGTCTTTAACCACCAAAATTCGCTGTAAATAAAAGAGCCAACTTGGCGAAGGTGCGTACACCTTGTTCGCGCATAGGTTTATTGACCTGGTAATCGTCGCCGAAAACAAATTGATATTGAAAGGAGCGAGTTGAGATGGATCCATAGTTCGGTTCTATACTGGGAGTGACAGGGTACCAAAAAGATTGCGGATGTTGCCATATCCCATGTGTCAAAGATCACTTCCAATAGAAGATTTAAGTTATTCATTTTAGACCGCCGTCCTGTCGGGCTAATGGCTCTGTGGAAGCCATTAAATTCCAATTTATATATGGCCAGGAGAAAAACTTTCTTGTGCGAAATATTAGAGGATTTTGTTCTTTTTCTTGATGTTTTATTCAGCTATTGGATGGATGGCCCCTTCGGCTATGGAATATGCAGAATGTTTTTTGTTCTTCATGTTAACTTGAAATGTATTTCATCTAAGTAAAGTTGCTTTGAGGGATCTTTCGCAGAAATGAAAACTTTTTAGTTTTGAAATTGAAATACATTTTTCAAATTTGGGAGCTTTATTATGTTAAACTTTTTTGAAGAGTGTTACCGTGGCGTTTGTTGTCTAAGAGGCTTTGCTTGCAGCTCTTTCATTTCGTACTTTTTTTTGTACAGAATGCTTTTAAGAATTCAATTTGATTTAAATTTCAAATCTAATTTTTGCAATAAATTACGAGTCATAAAAGTAGAAAATAAACTTTTTTGTACTATTCATTTTAAATTAAAGTTTCGATGATGAAGGATAAAAAAAAAATTAAATTATAAAAGACAAAAGATAAATTGTACGAAAAAGTGAAAATATGGCAATGAAATGTAATAAAATAAGTAATAGTTTTTCATCAAAATATTGACTTAATTATTGATTTAATATTCATTATTAAATATTTATTTAATATTGTGAAATTATAATATTTAAGTCTGACTTTGGTCATATTCATCCCACGTGTGATAGTCTAACCACCCCGTTACAGTAAACATCAGTGTATTTGACAATCCAAACACAAAACGTTACCAAAACGTTTCCAGAGCAACATACACTTTCTACATTATGCCCTCCAAGCTTGTGTTCTTAGAAAATGCCGCAAACTACAAGCGCTTTGTGTACAACTTTGTTACGCAGAAGAATTCCATTTTGGCAAGTTCTTTCTGCGAGAAGAATTAAATGAGGCATGAGGCTCGGCCTTTTCTGCTTCGTAAATATCGGAATCCGAGAGCTTAGGGTCGTTAAGGTATTGTCAGATCTGTAAATTTAGTGGTTGAATCAAAATCCGATGCGGGGAAAGTGACTTTTGATTATTTTGATGGCTCAATTTTTTACAGATGAGCGACTACCATTATGGCTTTCAGCCACTGGTGATACATGTTGTGAATTGGTAAATAATGATTCGCGATATCTTGAAACGTTGCCATTAGATTTTACTGTCCAATTGAAACTTTTCTTATTTTAGACTAACCAAGCATTTTTTGTTTGTATGTTTTGAGAAACTAAAGTGTTCAAAATTTAACTTTTTTTTATAAATGTTACTGTCATTCTGAGCAAATTTGGCAACCCGTAATTTTTCCATTTTTAAATGTCCCACTAATATTTTAACAGTGTTGTTGCATCAATTTTTTCTGAAGTAAACTCCTAATAAATTATATTGTTATCCAAAATTATCACTGTTATATTGCATATATTTTTGTTGACAAAAAAACTCCTAATGAATTGTATAATTATCACAAATTAGCAATGTTACTGCCTTTATTTTTACTTACAAAAAACTGCTAATGACTTTAACAGTTATTCAAAATTCAGTGTTTATTGCTCGTATTTTTCTGAAGAAAATATGTTAATGAATTGTATATTTATCAAAAGTTTGCAATGTTACAGCATTTGTCTTTGCTGAAAAAAATCCTAATCAATTGTATAGTAATCCAAAACATCGTTTCGAATTAGTTTTTAAGAGAAAATATTGCTTTATATTTAAATACGATGCCCTAATTATGGATTAAATTGAGTATGAAGAGCTTTGTGAGGAGTAAAAAAGTCTTTCCTCGCGGAGCTGCAGAAAAGATGGTTTTACAGAGACTGTCGCCAGAAACTCGATATTATAGTGTTGTTCAAAAGGATTCTCGTCGGAAATATCCCCAATAACGACTGACGGACACCTGATTTGGCATCTCATTTTCGGCATTCGGATCGAAGTGGTCACTAATTGGCGTCATTTCTGTTTACTGTTGCATTCTCTCGTATTATTCCTGTTTTTGATGAAAAATATTATTCTTCACGCCAAAGTTCAGCTTTCAAAACAAAATAAATAAAAAGAGAAACCCGGAGGAAAAAGGATTAATTAAATCTTAACAGAACGAACAACTCCAAATTGAAGTTATTTTCTCTCATCAAACGCATTTATGTATCAATACAAAATTACAAGTGAGGAAAAAACGAAATACAAATAACTTCATAAACAGTTGTTAATAAAATTAATTTTTGTTTTTAACGAGAAAAATATTTCTACTCATTACCTTTTTGGTACGAAGTAAACCCAAAACGGGGAAAGTTTATTTTCTTACCCAAACAGTGCACTGACATTATATAAAGATAGTATTCTTTTTTAGCAACTTTAATATTATGTCAACCGTTTGTCAACAGTTCGCATTTGTTATTAAACTTGCAGGTTAAAAATTATTTTCCAGATAAGATACGACAGGTGCCATGAAAGAGCGATATGCCGAACACCAACCTCTAAAACCTTACATTGCAAAAATGTGTAAAAAATACACTTTAACATAAATCACAGCAGCTCTAAGCAATATCAGAACACCTTAAAAAAAATTATTAAACTTATCCCCCATCCTAATTTCTCGGTTGTCATTAATATTTAAAGCACTCCCCTGTTATAGCTGACTAGGGGTCATTAAAAAAACACCCACGAGGGGAAAAAATAACCGCCAGGCCGTTAGAACATAGAGAACTTAACGGCTAATGTCCGTAATTTGGTTGCTTAATTTCTGGAATAAAAATAAAAAGGGGTTGCGAGGTGGGGAGGGGGGGTAAAGGGGTATAGAGAGAATAGCATGGTTGTGTGATCGCGATAATGACGACTAACTGCCGACTCCGGGGCTCCTTTACTGTCCCATGTCCAATTTCGAGGCCCCGCCTTCATTTCGTAAAGTGTTAAGGCTGATTTCAGCCCCGTCGCTAATTATACGGCGTCGCGCCGCAATCAAATATTGCCCGGGATTTTTCGCGCTAAAAGTTTCCGCTTTCGGGAATGTTAGTTTTTCCTTTTTATATGTCATTCTTCTAATGGGGCTTGCGGGCTTTTTAAAAAATATGTCGTAAAGATGGCAAGCAGTAAATCTTGTTATAAGCGTGTGTTTTTTTTTTTTTTTAATTCGGGACGTTCCAAATTAGGTATAAGATTGATATGTGTCGCGAAGGGGCAGTGATTTATGGTTGATTGATGGACGGAAGGTATTCTTTCGTAGCTATTCATTACAGCAAACGGGTTCTTAAGCAGTATCTTTTCCCCTGTATAACGAGCACGTATTATACGATTTTCCTGAATAATTTTTAGATGGGACGCCAAGTAAACCATGGATATTACTGAGAAACGACAAATTACACCAGAATTTAACTCATCTTTTTTTTTGCAATAGGAACCTCGATTATTTAGCAAGCATAAATTATCCGTTGGCAAGTCAGATTCAGAGGGGAAAAGTTCATGGAGGGTATTATCCCTTCTCTGACGTGACTAAATATAGCGTAAAATTGTAGTTCAGAGACTTATATGTTTTAAGAGTGCTTCAACCCCCCCCCCCCCTTCCCTGTTTGTATCGGAATATTTTGCTTTCACCACCTCCTCCTTTCCCATAATATCCCTAACCAAAACAAGAAGTTGAGTCCGTCGAACTGAAAGTAGGCTGCGGCTCCAAAGTACTTCAGCTATTAATTTTCATCGGTTGCAGGAAAAATTTCAAAACAGAACATAGATGTTTATTTTAAAAAGAAACTGATAGTTACCTTAAACTGTATTAAATTATTTTTTCCAAATTTCTGGGCGTAACGTTCAACACTATTGGTATGATAACGCTGGGTGTAATAATGCAATTAGCTAAAGATGATTGCGAACCAACAATATTTAAAAAATATAATTAGTCCTGAAAAATGATCTCCAAAATATTTGTGTATGCATATATAAGATTAAGCGCCAATAAAAATGGATCCAAATGTAAAATATAATTTGTATTTGAATTAATGCAAAATGATATTGTCCAAGTTTTTTCTTTCTTTCCCTGACAACTTTTTTTCTTTTTTTTTTATTTATTTTTCTTTTTCGTTTTTTTAATTAGTGGATAAGCTAGCACCATTATATTTTTTATTATTTTTTTGATTAATTAATCTGCTTGTCATTTATTTCCTGGTATTTTTAAGCATCAATTTTTGTTCTTAATTTGTTTAACGTTTCGAAATTCTAAAAAAAAAATTGGAATTAAAATATGCTCTAAACTCCATATAAACGTAATTGTTAAAACCGTACATTTTTCCTTTCTTTTTATGTACTTCTTTCTTTCTCTCTCTTTTTTTTTTTTTAATCATTCTTAAGCACATGACTTATATTAACAGCTTTTGGAATTTTGTCTCATCCTTTCCATAAAAAAATTCACCCGTATCGAGCGTAACTAGAAACAACGTCGAATGCAAATTGAAATAAAATGAATTTGACTTCTAAAAACGACGGGCAAAACTAATCCAGGAAAAATCCAGAAACATTCAGCTTCCATTTAAAATCAATGAATTTAAAAGGAATACATTTTCAGCACGAGAGATACCTCGTCTTAATCTTGATTAATTAGTTAAGTATCCCTGTTTTATCCGACAGATGGCGCAGCGGATGTAAAATCACATTTCACTTCGTTAAATTGCTAGTTCAATTGAACGCCACGATTTTTAATCTGCTCGTCAGGAGAAAAGGGAGAAAACTCTTTTCTGATTGTCTGACATTTCAGAATGCAGAAAAAAAAAATTGTCTTCGAGTAGAACAGACAGGTAAAATTGGGTTGCATATTATTTTTCCTGTGAGTTCTTTCTTCTCTTATGCACTTCGCTCAAATTTTGGGACGTTTAACTCATTTCGTTTTAAATTCAAACTCTGCAATCTTCAGCTATAAAATTAAAATTTAATTTTTGTAAAATAGATCTGCTCTTGTAGTTTGAATTATATTCGTTTAATTAAATGTTACTATCAATCATACTACTTTAAAAATCAGATTAGAAATTAAGGACAAAAATTCCGGAATAAAATTCATTTTTTATTTTTTGAATGAAATAGTTTTAATGAAGAAAATAATGTTGTACAGTATGTACAGAAATATCTGTATGTAGTATGATATTGAAGCTACACAAATTATTAATGTGCAAAATTAATAATTTGTGATAACTGACTAAATTATTATTAAATATATTCTAATTCTTTAAAGACTTATCTACAAATTATTCCATGGTACCGCGAGGGGAAGGGGGTCATGGCGCAGACTAGACTATTGATATTTTTAGGGGTGGGATATTTATTATCTTACTGTAGGAGGGCTCATGCTGGGGGGTTGGGGGGGGGGGACTTTGTGACATTTAATGGGGTGTGCCAAAGACTAAGGGGGATGACAGGAGCGGAGAACCTCTCACTAATTGATTATTATTTTTATAAAATGATACTTAATTATGTATATTGCTGTACTATCAATACGATTTTTAATATTTTTAATTGTTGTTTGTTTGATTGGCTTCACCTGCTACAAAAAAATAGTATTTAGTGGGATTAAAAATTGCATGATTTAGAAATTGTTTATTTAGTTATGTTTATGCTGACGCGTGGAGTGATTAGTTATGGTGTTGGGAAATTTAGATCTGATACCAGGCAGAGATGATATGTGCTACCAATTTTTCAATTGTTAACAATTGAACATTCTCCCATAACAATCATGAGTTCATAACCACTATTACTACCGAAAAAAACACTAGCAAAACTGGTACAGAAAATTTTCTAACTTCGAAAACTTATCGAACAATGCCCAAGATGACGGTCCCACCAACATAATCATCAAATATGAGATATCCATACAAAAAAAAAAAAAAATCTCAAGTGCTCCAGTCACAGCAGCTGCAATATCAGTATCAGGGGGCTATTGAAAAGAAGTCTCTGGAGTGGGGGGTGGACGCTCCTCTACCTCCCCCCTCAGGGAATATGGAAGATAAAAGGGAAAAGCCCGCTCCGGCGATCACCCATTGATCTAGGCTAATAACTCCCGATTTCCCTAATGGTATCTTCCTTCCTTCAATCTCTGGTTATAAGGAAAATCGATACGCCATTCTTCAATCGATGCTGATCATGATTCAGATGCAAGTCCCGGCCCTCGGACCAAGCCTTCTTAGTTTTTTTTTTTTCTTTCTTTTTTTTTAAATTAGATTTTGGTTTACCACAGACCGAAAGAAAAGAAACAGAGAAAGAATGAGGGAGGGAAAAAAGTTGGTGAAAAAATTTGAATATCAGAATGAAAGACAAAAATCATTCCTTGTCACTTACACAGCCGGAGTTTACCTTAGCAGGGAAGGGCATTTATAGCATTCCTCACACTTATGTAAACTACTGTATTAAGTTTGACTATGTATTAAAATTAAAGATTTCTACTCCCGAACCACCCTCGTAGCACCATTGTTCCTTGTTATATATAGTTTAAGAAAAAATTAAAACTCTTAGAACTCACTGTCAAATTATTTTTCAAGCTAAAATCTATAACAATTGTACATAGAGTTCAATTAATCAACAGCTAGAATTTTCAAATTGCATTGAATTTTGAAATGTAAAATTTTAACGAGAAGTTCTACGAAAACTTCAATCGCTAATAAGTCTGGTACCAATGCAAATAACATATTGTAAACAGGATTTTTCAAATTAATGAAACTCACTTGTTATATATCTGTTCCTTAAAACTCAGTGAAACAAGTAGAAAGAAACGGAAGCATTTTACCGCTGCCACTCACGTGTCACGGGAATGTTTTACCTTTTGCGGTAATTTTGTAAATCACCACAAGGTAGCGTATTCGAGCTCTGGAATTGCGAATGGTTGAGGTGTTTGGATGGAATGTGAATATTGTCTTTCTTGAATGCTGTTAGCAAAGAATTTTATTTTTCATTTCTCGTAAATATGTAAGTAGAATTCTTTTTTGTATCAAAATTGAGAAATTGTCTTTTGTTCACTCAAAAGCAGAAATTCATTCATTTTAAAATTCCAAAGGATTGATTGAATTACCGACGGCAACCGATTCGAGAACGATATTTTACCTCGCCATCGACAACAAAGCGGAAAAGCCAATAGAAACATCGAAACTTAAAGCAGCTTCTGTTTCGAACGCTGGAAACACATTGATACAGCAAAGCTTACTGCAAGAGCCATCTCCTAGCTTAGGATTGAGCGATCGAATAAGAGTGAGTGAGAAAGGCGAAGCATTAGCAGAGGCAAAGAGGGGGATAACTTATAGACGTCTAAATCCATTATCACTTAGAGCTAAACCTGTCATACTTCGTTTATACTTAGCCAGGAAAGATCATATTTTTCTGTCTCTGAGCCGATGGAGCAGCCTTAATCAAGGAGACAATCTTAAATTGCGTTTCTGGAGAAAGCTTCCCTTTTATATCGATGGTCTCTTCTTCATCGATGACGCTCGAATAATTTTGGCCCGCGATGCGAATATTTCACTCAGCTGGAGCCGTGTGTCTAAGTTGTTGCAGGAATGGCCTCCTAATGAATCGCGTTATTAATACGGGATGGCGCTCCGGATTTGGGGCTAAAGCAGGATTTAAGGTTTCAATATCTTTGTTTGGCTGACGTCTTACGCGAGCCGCAGAGAAAAATAAATACAAACAAAAAAGTAAATTGTTTATGTAGCTGGAATTGTGTCCTCGGTTGTAAATTTATGTGGGGTTTAAGGTCTTTAATGCGGGCTTTAAGATCTTTAAGAAGTATCTGGTTCAAAAATTAAATGAACTCACAAATCCCATCATAACTGAAAGCTATTTACTTTAGGATATTTTGAGCAGGTAGGATACTGCTTTAAAGAGCAAGATGCCAAGATACTAAAGAAATAATGTGATTAAGTAATTGGTACTGCTTATTAATTTGCAAAAGACACTCAGCTAGAGCCGTGTGTTCAAGTTGTTGCAGAAATAGCCTCCTAATGAATCACGTTATTAATATGGGATGGCGCTCCGGATTTGGGGCTAAAGCAGGATTCAAGGTTTCAATATCTTTATTTGGCTGACAGTTTACGCGAGCCACAGAAGAAAAAAAATACAATCAAAAAATTAAGTTTGTATTGTTGGTATATGTTGCTGGTATTGAGTTGTGTCCTCTGTTGTAAATTTATGTGGAGTTTAAAATCTTTAATGCGTACTTTAAGATCTTTAAGTTATGTCTGGTTCAGAAATTAAATAAGCACTGAAATATCAACATAACTCCTAAAGCTATTTATTTTAATAATTTTTTAATGCATTGTTGTTCTCTTTTGTTCTTTTTTAATTTGGTTTGGAATCCAAATTTGGAATGACAAATTGATATTAGACTTTTTTTCCCCGCAATTAGTTTGAAACTATTACCTTCAAAATCAAACTTGTAAAATCATTTTTTAACTAATTTTTCATTCGTTCTATTAGGTTTTGAGTGATATTAACCGAAACTAAAAATGCTTGATTCCCAATTTTTCAAATAAATATTCGCGTTTTTTGATTAGACTTTGCCTGCTTTGTAACAAAGTAAATAAATCGTTACTCTGACTTAAACGTCTTTAGTTCTCATAATCCTCCAAAGAGGAAGAAAAAAAAAAAGGCTAACATAAAAAACACAAAATTATAAAAAGCAAAATACAAAAATGAAAATAAAAATGGCAACAAGAAAAACCTGTCAATGAGCTTAAATCACCTCGCCTCGGCAACATAATGACCGATCAAATTATACCTTAGCGCTTACCCCAAAGCCCATTTTTACCCCGTCTAAATGCCTAGATAATGGGACTCGGTGCGTAGGTGTACAGGTTTCTAACCCTCCCCCTCGCCTAAGAATAACACACGGAATATTGCTGTGTGTGGGGGGGGGGGGACTTAACTGTCTGACGTCACGGTTCGGACACAGAGGTTATTAATTACCAGAAAATGACCGCCTTGTACTCTCAGTCAAACAAGAAACCGCTGCTGTCCAACCACAAGAAATTTCTTATCCATTTATTTTCCAGAATAGATTTTTACTAATTCCAGCCGCGATAGAAGTGCCAATTTTATTCCAATTTTACGTCCATATTCCTGCATTTTTATTGATATCCCTTCATTAATATTAGCTGCTTTACGCGGATGGAAGTGTGTTTTTTTTTTTTTTTTTTTGGTTGTTTGTTTAATTCTATTCGCCTCGATTTCCCTTTGATTCCTGCGGGCGCTATGAAAACGATTTCGAACCATGGATCAGTGACTTCTGGCAGACGAATGGCGTGATTTCGAACTACCTTTTTGCTCATGCACAAGAAGAGAAAAAAAAATGGCAGAAGGAGAATGGAAAAACGGAAAAGATGTGATTTTTGCCTCTCATTTTTTTAATGCTCGTCCTTTTCCAAGTAACATGAATTTTCATCGAAGTACTTGGGGATGTTTTAGCCACGAGGAATGTCCATCTTGCAATATTCATGACATTATTCCCAACGATTTCGAACTTTTATGAATCCCAAAGTGACTTTTATGTCCTCTGTTTTGTGTGTATTATGGAGCTCATGGTAATAGCTCGACTTCGGTTCAATGCATGAGTACTTTATTTACATGAAATGAATATTATGGCTGTTTCTTAAAAACTGGAGAGCGCACTTTTCGACGCATATGCAACCATGAAGATATTTAATTGATTTGATTAGTGACTATTATTTGTACTAAAACTAATTAAAAAAACCTTGATTCAAACTAAAAAAGGAAAAAAACATTTGAAGGAATTAAAAATGAAATCAAAACATAACTGTTCAATCGCAAAAAGAAAACGTGTCCTTGATGTAAGGAATATAATGAATGCTGTACCGGTAATTAATACTGAATTGTGTAATTTTCAAAAGTCCTAGAGAAAAAAATCAAAATTCAAGCGCAGGTTAATTTTAATATCAATTACGAAAACTACAATGAAGTTAAAGAAAATTAAAAATCGTTTGAAATCTATGACGTTTTCCCACCTCCCTCCCCCCCCCTTTTTTTTTTCTCTGGAAACATTTAAGTATTATTAATTTAAATACCGCTGCATTTTTTTATTATTTTTTTTTGTTTCATTAATTTCAATGTGAAGTCAATAGTTTAAAATATTAAATATTACTGCATTCTTAACTTCGTAAAGGTCCTAAATTGTTGTCATCGCATATTTGAGTTGACACACTTTGTCTTTGGAAGGTTAAATTCTTCATACGCTACCTTGAATTGATTAAACGCAGTCATTTGTTAAACAGTGGATAGTAGAACCTGATTCATTTTTATTGTTCAAGATCTTACAAATTTCTGGTAAAATTTCTAGCGCATTCAAACAATTTTCTGACCATGACAAACGAAAAACTGGTAAACCATTCTTGATGTTTTTTTTTTTTAATTCAATCATTATTTTACTTTAATATCACCTGGTATATATTGCCAATCAACATAGTATGGCATTGTAGAGAAAAATACAACGTTAAGAAGGTACAAATAAGCAGGGATACTGCAGACACGTGTTTCGGGGCCACAAGGAACCCCTTTTTTAGTGCAAGAAGTGTGAGCTTTAGGATGAAGAATCATCCGATAAAAGCAACACGGAGGAACAAAGGATAGTTTGTTTGTTTCAAATGGGGCTGCGTTTAGCTTCTTGCCATTTGCAGACCTAGTGCATTCCCCAGAAGCGGCATCCACTCTTTCATGTGGCACCACCATCGGCGGGATACCATTGCCACAAGTATTTTTGACGCCCAGTTTCCCCACTAGATGGAGGCACCTGAGCTCTATTTGATGCAAAACTGCACTAGGAATTTAATTTTGCCAAGAGATACTATAAGCCAAACAAGTACTCGAGGGATCTTTTACATGCCGCATAATCAAGCGCCAATAGCGCCAAATTGAACCAAAAAAAAAATTTTTTTCGCCAAATTGGCGTCAAACACTTGGCGACCAAAAGCTTGGCGATAGATCGCCAAGTGGTCGCGCCAATTCATATCACTTTTGTCTGCATTGAAAACACTGATCTACCCCATAAAAGGGGTAAAACACCCCCTTGGGGACATTCGAATGTCCCCAAGGGGGATGCACAAAAATAAGCCAAAAGAGAAAATAAGATCAATTTTGTTGCTCACAGAAACCAACAGAAATCTTACTAAAGTTTAAAAGAAGAAGAAAGTTTTCTTTCCTAGCTTTAAAAACAAAAGAATACATTTTCCGAAATGAAACACTTTAAAAAGAACGATGCAACATCGCAATTGATACGATATTTGGTTAATCTGTGCATTAGGTACCCTGTTCTCGCTAAATGGCCGATAGGCGCGCCAAGCGTGGTAACCCTGACTATTCTGCGTAGTTTCTCTCGGAGCTTTCAACTCCGCGAGACACTCAAAAACGCGTTAGTTGGTGACTTTTTGAAAACGCGTCAAGCATTGTCCCAAAGCACAGTTTCACCGGGAAAAGACAGGATTGCCAGAGAATTGAAACAGAAAAATACTACGCCTCCTCTAAAAAAATATACTACAAAATACTACTGTTTCCAAACGTTGCCAAAATCAATATTGCTGAAATGCGACATCTATGAAAATGAAAAAAAGAAAAAAAATCTGCCAAATCTTTAATTAAGTCATTAAAGTATATTGGAAACAGGGTTGCCAGAAAATACTACGCTCCTTATTTGGGCCGAAAAAATACTACCGTAGTATCAAAATACTACGTCTGGCAACGCTGGAAAAAGAACGAAACAAAAATAGGTATGAACACGTAACCATGGTAACAACATGAAAAGTTGATTTCCGTTGATAAAGTTTTAGCGTTGTTACAACGTTAATAACCATTTTACAACCTTTAAAAAACGAAGTGTGCTACTAGGGATAGTATGGCATTATTGATTTATGAATAATCTTTTAAACATTATATAGGTTTTACCAAAACAATAATATGCATTATAAAGTAGCGTAACATATAATGATGAACAGATAAGAATCATGTTTACGTAATTACTTATTGCACATTTTTCTATCAGCATACCTATTTTCCAGTTAGAATTAACATGTCTGCTTACTACCTAAAGAGCATTAGAAATTAAAAACTTATCAGTTCTACATCAATACATACACATAGTATTCACTGCAATGTAGTTTGATTAAAATTTGATTTACGGATTTATTATAGTATTTAAGAATTTATTTAAGTTGCTAAACATTAAGATTCTCAGACCGCAATTCAATTATTTAGTAATTGTTTTTTAACGATTATCTTACCTTTATAATAGCCTATAAAACACAAAATGTAAATAAGATATTTAACTAGTAAACAAATACAATACATTTAAATAACATAAGGTTAGCCAATTAAAAAATAAACATTTTCACATTATTATTTAATGCATTTTTTTCCATCAGCATAGCCGTTTCCTACAGTTATTATTAACATGTCTGCTTATCACCTAAGCAACATCATAAATTGAAAACTTATCAGCTCTGCATCATTACATATATATAGATTTCACTCCAATGTCGTTTGATTAAAAATTGATTTACGAATTTATTATCGTATTTAATAATTTAGTAAATATCCTAAACATTATAAGATCCTACGATTTCAACCAAATTATTTAGTAATTGTTTTTTAACAATTAACCTTTGTAATAGCCCATAAAACACAAAATGCAAAGAAAATATTTAACTAGCAAAAAAATACAATGCATTTAAATAACGTTATGTTAACCAATTAGCAAATAATCATTACGTAACACAATTTTTTCTACCAGCATAGTTGCTTTCCACAGCTATTATTAACATGTCTGCTTATCACCTAAGCATCCCCATAAATTGAAAACTTATCAGCCGTGCATCATTACATACAGATAGCCCTACCGATAGTACACAATCCACTGTCGTTTAAGTCCAAGTTTTCACCTGGTGAAATATTAATTCGAAGGTACCAAATGTTAGACCCACGTGTTTCGGGTAGGTGTGTGCTGATTGTTAATTTCTGGCAGAGTTGATGACTTTTGGAGATATCAGGTCAAAAACATCTCGTATATGCTAAAGGTTTTAATCACACAGGGTGCCATGCATATAAAATGCCAATTAACCTACGCCATAATGTTTACCGAATGATTCTAATCCAAATAATTTATTGGGGTGTCTTAAGAGCAAAAGTAGTGCTTTTATTTATTAATTTAATTTTGTTTTATTCATTTAGTTTTCTTTTTTAGATGCGCAAAGTTCAAACTGAGTTAAAGAGCTTAATTATTTTTAAAGGTTACTTTGATGTTTTGTCCTGTGTATTTCAAAAGAACCTTAGAATTCTTATTTTTTTATTCAGAGCGGGCTTATCTAAATGATCTAGACTCTGTGCTACAGGTGGAGGGAAGTGGGGAGACAAGAATCAAAACAGCGATTCCAATCAACAATGTGTTGATTTTTGCGACAAAAATCTTCAAATTTTACTAAAATTTAGCAACATATTTAAATTATGAACATTAGGATCATCAAATGAAAAATATTGGAATCTAAGTTTTGATATAGTTCTTCACTTTTATGAGTAATAATGTAAATTATTATTATTATTGCAACTATTATTTTACAAATTCTAGTTTAAATATATAAATTGATAGTCTAGCTAAAATATACATGCCAAAACTAATCTGTAGATTTAGTTGTAGATGTAGTGAAACTCATTAGAAATTAAATTTGAAACTAAATTCTGACTTCAATAATTAAAAATGGATTTTTTTTTTTTTTCGTTTTACCAAAGCTAGATAAAATAAACGAATCGATAATCTAGCTCAGATGGACATGTCGAAATAATTCTTAATACTCATTTGTTGATCTAGCAAAAATTATTACAGCTTGGAATCTAAATTCAGATATCAAACTTTACTTTAATAACTAAAATGTAACTATTTTTGCAAAATCTAGATTAAATGTACGAGTAGATAACCTAGTCCCCCCCCCCCATATAGACGTGTCTAAATAGCTCTTAATTCTTATTTATTGATTTCGTGAAAGTCATTGAAAATCGAATTGAAATTCAAACTCTGGCATCTACTTCATTTCGATAATTAAAAAGCATAACTTCTTTTTTTACGAAATCTAGATTAAATATAATACAAATCGATAACCCAGCTGATACAGATATGTCGAAATAAAGCTTTATACTTAGTTGTTGTTGGCGACACTAAAGACGTGAAGTTTTTCATAAAACTGAATTTATTCACCAACTTAATGCAATAAGACGCGAAAAAGCAATGATTGGAGTATTTCAAATTAGATTTTTTTCATAAAATTTATCATATCTCTCTTGGAAAAGCCTACGGGAATAAAGTAATAACAGAAAAAGTAGCTTCGATGCTAATATAATAAGACAATGCAAGAGAATGGCGAAATTTCATTTAGTTCTTATGTGTTTTGCAAAACGGATCGCTGAAGCGATGCTATCAATGCGAAATGATTATGAGCTAGGCATTATCACTGAAGAGAATGGAGTAATTTATTTTGAAAAACTCTGAAAATGATATTATATTTCTTATCATCCGAGCCGTTCCTAAACAAAGTATTAAGAAATGTATAAAACGAATTTTTTTAAGAAGGCAGTTGGTTAAACTTTTCCCGCAATTACTTTAAAATATTCATTGTTTATTTTTTAATACAATTGACTAATTACAATGAAATTCATCTAGTATGAACGCAATTTAGTTCAAAATTATTTTTCAATCTAAATAGCTGATTTTGATAGTGCCCAAAACAAAAAGTTTCTTTTTGCAGGAAAAAAATCGTTTGCTTTCAAATATTTTCATCTGCACACATATTTTTGAATTAGTTTATCACTTTTTTCTAACTGTACCAGCAAGTAAATTCACAATATTTAGGCACAAAATGAGATGGAGCTTTTAGAATGGCTCTTGTAACAAAAATTAATAAAAACTCGCCATGATCACATCACCGCAACTCGGCCAAATATTGCAACCATGCACATTTCTTAATTCTTTGATGATGATTTTTTCATGCTTTAAGGAATAATTTTTAAGTTACGATTTCCTTGTACTTTTTTTGTGTAATAAATAGTTAATATGAATAAAAAAGATGAAAGGATAGATTGAGACGCAAGCAAAGTGAAAAATTCTTATTTTAAGTTTTCGGATAGGGAAAAAGTCAATTAAATTCGCCTTCAAACAGTAAAATATATTCAAGCAATAGTATTAAAAGTCATTGGTATTGGCATGATTTCTATTTGAATTCAAAAACGTTTCTAAATTAACAGTGCTTAAGGATCCAAGCACCTTAATCACAGCAATAAACAGCCAATTCCGTAACTTTCTATGTCTAATGACACCAGTTCAATAAGGAACTTGTTTTTCTCTTCGAAGCAATTTTGCAGCACTGACCACTCTAGCTATCACATTAATACCCGGATGGAAAAGAAAATGATGGTAATAAAAAGTAAATTTTCCGCTGCACTTGTTTTCTTCTACCTAGTAAATAATACAGGTTACAAAAACGAAACGCGTGAGCTGTCGGCTCTGAGTTAACTTCCAGCAACTGCGCAAAGAACAAACATGGCGCGAGTCACTTTCAAACAACAGACTTCGTAAAATATATGCACTCATTTTAAGTATTATTAGAACTTGGACTTCTAAAAACTCGTACGATTTTGTAAAACGGTCGAAATTATTAATAATTATTTTAGTACATTTTTACACAATAATTAACAAAAAGTAAATTTTCCTCTGCACTTTTGTTTTCTTCTACCAAATAAGTAATACAGGTTGCAAAAACGAAATGTGTGTAACTTAAGCAACTGTGTAAAGAACAAACACGACGCGAGTAATTTTCAAACCACGAAAACGGGGAAAATGTGTACACGCATTTTAAGTCTCACTTTATTAAAATCTGATATCATGAAATCTCGTTCATTTTTCTAAAAAGTTTAAATCATTATTAATTCTTTAAATATTTTTATTAGCTAATGAGAACTAATTTTCTTACTGCACTTGTTTTCTTCTTCTATCTAATAAATAATGCAGATTAAAAACACAAAACGCTGTAACTCGTTTTTGAATTAAGATTTTCGCGAAGGACGAAGATGGCGCTATTCGCTTTCAAACCGCGAGGACTTGATAAATTGTCTCCACGTATTTTAATACTTACTTTATTAAAACATTACATTCTAAAAACTTGCACAATTTTCTAAATAGTTTAAAACTATTGGTAATTATAATTAATGAATAAAAAGTAACTTTTCCCCCGCACTCGTTTTCTTCTACCTAGTAAATAATACAGGTACAAAAACGAAGCGCGTGAACTGTTGGTTCAAAGTTAACTTTAAAACTTCGCAAAGAGCAAAGATGACACGACTCACTTTCAAAATGACTTTCAAACACGAACATTTTTTTAGACATTTTCACACCCGTGAAAATAGATTAAAAAAACTATGCCTTTTTTAATGAGGTAAATATGCGGGTCGAAATAAATTGTCTTTATTGACTTTCTTCAACTCTAACTTCAATTGGATGAACATTGAAAACTCGTTGCAGATTGAAACCTATACAGATCTAAGATACTACACCACTTTTCTTAGCAACTATAATGATCTGAAATTTAAACGAACCCTTCAATCCTTAAAAATAATAGGGTCCGTTTTTAATAAGATGAAAATAGGGGGTCCAAATAGATTCTCCATTTTCACTTCCTTCAACGTTCACTTCTATTGGCTGAACCTCGAAAAACTCGTGACAGATCGAAACCCATACAGATCTGAGACAATACACCACTTTCCCTTGCAACGGTAATAAGCCGAGATTCAAACGAACCCTTCAATTATCAGAGAGACATTAACCATAGGGAGAGAAAAAGAATAACTCATATAACACGTAAGTTCGAGCACCAAATGGACCGGGATCATTATCAGGAGGATTCTAATGGAACGAACTCTTTGCAAAAGCCGGATCCCGATCAGAAGGATTCGCCAACTTAGGCGACCAACCCCCAAAGAGTTGGAGGTGATCTATCTCGTTTAGAGATCGCTCTGGATTCGACGCTTTTGGTGTCAACGCACTCGCCTCCTTGATTTGATGTTTTCGTTTTTTTTTTAAATAAAAAATATAAAAAAGTTTTCTTGCATTGTTGCCAGACGCCGCCTCCACCGCTTTATAAGCCATTATGCTGAGCAGTGGGAGGCGAATTTCGGACTTTGTCCGTTCCCCTTCCACCACTTTTGTGGTCGCTCTTTATTAAAAGAAAACACGCTTGTTGAAAATGAATTAACTTCTTTTTATTGTTATTATTTTTCGATGGAATGTATCACCTCAAGGGCAACAAGTATCCGCTTTAGGTAACAAATGGAAGACATTCTGGCTGGCACGTTATTTTTTTGTTGAAGCATAACTCATCGAACAGTTTAAAGTTGTTTGCTTCGGTATGTTGGTTTGTTTACAAGATATTCGTAAAATTCTTTTCTCTGTTATACTTCAAGCACCATATTTATTATTGACAAGGGAACGACAAAAAAATAGGGAAAACAACTGAAAGATTGTTACTGACTATTAAAGTTTTTGCAATCATTGATTGCAGCTACATTGCGAAACATAATGACTTTTTTGAAACGATCTTTTTTCTTCTTAAATTTGTGTGCTATAGTAAATTACTACGGGATTTTTAAAATTTATAAGAACTTGTGAATGAAAAGATTCTTGAAACCTTTAAGAAATGTTTTTCATTGATCATTTTAAAATTTTCAACAAAAATCATTTTACGAGTGTCGTTAGTTTTGAAATCTTACTAAAGCCTACCGTTCATGATGTTGGCAATACTCTTTTCTGGTTATGTATACCATTTTTAATTGCGACCTTTACTAATGTTTGCATCAATGAATATACAGTATAATGTTAAAATAATAATAATAATAAGAAGACACAAAAAACGATGTTATCGCAGTTACTTATCCTCTTTACTAAAATAATATTTCATTATTTACTCTGTGGATTCAAAGATGAATCTAGCTCAGAAATTGAAGGACTTGCTGCAAAAAGGAGGTAGCTCCATTTTCAATGTCTTCAAAATGTTTGTCTATTAGAATTTAAAATAAAGATCATCTTTTTTGTTCTAATATTTTATAAAAATCCTCTTGTATACTTCCTAGTACAGTTATACAAGAGGATTCATAAAACTTAGAGAAACTTTTAGAATGCGATTTTCTGCTATAAGCTTTAATGCAGACATTTTGAAGCCATTGAAAATGGAGCTACCTCCTTTTTGCAGCAAGTCCTTCAATTTTATTAATACAGATTTAATTCATGAAATTTCTGAACTGAATGAAATAAATCTTTTCTCTGTTTTGGAGTTTTGTCGAGAACAATTCCATTCTTATTAAAATGTAAAATAGTAAGTCAGTTTGCCTGATACCACTCACAATCACAAAACATTATAATAAGACTACACTTTTACAGCTATCATGTTCGTCACAAAATCAAGCACAAAATAATTTATATTTCTCCTAGCTATAAAACTTCACTAACAATTCTAAATAAAACTCGTTGGCTGTTTTTAAACTGAATTTCAATTACTCGTGCCCTCATAATCCAACAAACTTAAAAGAGACATCACTTAGCGAGTTATCTCCATTTTTAAACGCTCAAACTTTCCCAAAAAATAGGCGCAGTTGAAAATTGAGAAAACTCTCAAAACTTGGAAACTGACTCCTGAATTATCATCCACCGACTGCTAAATCCAAATTCACAGTGACTCGTTCTCTCTTGTAAGTGTCTGGCCGTGTTTAAGAATTCCTTTAAAAATACCTTCCGACAATCAACTTCGGCGGAGTAAATTTTTTCCCCGATACTTAAAAACCTTATCGACAATGAATTTTTGCTCCGAAAATTCTCCCAATCACTGACACACTTTTATAGCATTACCGGCTAAACTGTAATCCTGTTATAGCACTAAAAAGCACGCACTGGAGCCCATCCGCGTGTAAAATCAGAAGTTGTCATTTAAAAATGGCGAAAAAGTGACACAGGAAAGTACATACAGTTCCTTCGTCCCCCCCCTTCTTCCCTTTCTTTGTATTTTCATTCGTCGGATACTTCAGCCAGAGCATTGTATGGATTTATTTAAAGCTTGTGCGTTGAGAAGGTGAAATATTACGTTTTTGTAACGCGATTTGCATGTATAAATGCATTGTACGTGTGAGCTTAAACTCGCGATCGATGTAAACTGAATTTTCGGGACTCCTTGTAGAACCTCTGTAGTTTTATCCTGAATAGAAATAAATCAATTGATGCCAGATTTCATACTTTTTTTTATTCTTTATCATTCTTTTGCTTCTTATGCTTTCAGTTCGAGGCTGTGTTGGTTTTTTTTTTTTTTTTTGTCATTCTTTAGAAGAAAATGATAGAGTGAGTCTGGAGGTGGATATTCGACTTGTCCTTAAAGATGCAAAACATGAGTCGCTTAACTGACTTTCTTTATTTAAAAAAAGAATGCGGTTCATAATTTTATCCGATAACACTTTTAAAAGATATGCTAAACGAGTGATTTTATTTCTAACTTCTTACACTGTAAATACTTAATGTAACCGTTAAAGTATTGAATCAATAATCGGTCAGACTGTACAATTATGGCATATTAATTTATGGAATCGAATTATTTTGTAAAATTTATGAAACAGTAGTTTATTAGACGTTGCATATACGTAAAGATGCAAAAACTTTGGGTCATTTAACTGACTAGCTTTATCTATAAAAATTGATAGGTTATATTATCTTTATTTAGAGGGGATGCGAGAGGAATTGGGTGCAAACTAAACGTTATCAGAATATTTTAATATCATATCCGTTCTCTTGTCAGCTAGCTTTCGTTGCATATCTTCAAATAACACTTCATACGAATGTTCAAAATAAACTGTCTGCATTTTTGCATTTAATACAAAAATTCCAGAAATCGAATTGAGAACAAGATTTAAACAACAAATGATATGCAAGCTGACTTTTAATTAACTTAAAATTCTTCGTTAACATAACTGCGCTAATTGTAATGAAAAAAACATACTTAAAGTATGAACGAAGCTAGGTTTGTCAGCCTTAGTTCTTGAAAAAAGTGTGTAGTTTTCAATTGAAACAACTTAAGTCATTTCTTTTCTATATTTATTTAATAACTCTTTTATTTTTAATGAGGTAATTCTTTGAAACTAACTCTTTGTTTTGACGTTCTTCACACATTTTAGTCAAACTTAAATTTAGCTTTCTATAAGAATTATGAACATTAAATTACTGATTTTACCATTCTTTCTCCATCGAGCTCCCCAAATTTTCATCAAATAAAAGCATCATCTCAACCAACAACTTCAACTACTGCGCCATAAATTTACTTTCTCCAAATGAATTCTACGAAAAAGGAGTATCTTGGAAAAAGCCATCAACCATTAGAGCTTCCTCCCGTCCCTTATTTACGCACAATGATATAAAATATGGTAAATGATTTATCCGAAGCCAATTAAGCCCCATACACCTCCTACTATACCACATCCAGGTGGTCTACCCCAGGAAACATCTTCATCATTTTTCATTTCCCCCATAAAATGATAAGTAAATAGCAGCAGAGATATCAAATTATGTCCTTTGGGGTAGTTTTGCACTGTCTACGTCCAGCTATGGATTCCAAGAAGATCGCCCTTTGTCCCTTGTTCTTTAATGGAAGCAAAGGCGTCCTCAACACGAGATGACACCGCGTTCAACTCTTTTTTTTTTTTTTTTTTCTTATTTCTTCTTGCTGCTACACTGACGGTGCGAATCGCCATAATTCAGTCATTTATTTCTAGTAATTTTCAAGATCTGTTTGTTTATTCCGTGGATCCACATCTTGCCGTTCCCATTGTCCTCCGCACCGCTAGACAACCATAAACACCTCAGCCCTAATATGAGAGTTTTTTTTTTTTTTTTGTTTGTTCTTTTATTTTTTACTTTAAGGGGAAAGATTCTAAATCGACTATCCTAACGGACTAATGTTACGCTAAGAAAAACATGGTGCATAACAGTTAAGTAATTGTTTTTGGTTGTGGACAAGATTACGTTATTGGCTATGTGATAGTCTGTTGCCACAATAATATTCAATTTTGAGAAAGAAAAAAAAAACTTTTCGGGTTGATAAAACTTTTTTGTTTTCCCAAAGCTGATATTTGTCGTGTATTTTGCATTTTATACACAGTTTCAACATCAATAACTACTTCTAAATATTCATTTTACTTCGCTAGCAATCAAGTCTGCATGGTCTCAGTTTTAGCAAACTTAGTATTTAACAGAATGCAGAATCTTCAGTTTTAAAAGTGGTATTTAACTATAAAATGGAAGCATGATCAGTTAATTTTAAACAGCTGCGTTACTTTTTTCAGCCACAGTGCATTTTTTTGGAATTATTAAGCTACAATTTCTTTCAAAAACTGTACTATTAAAATTCCAAATCAGTGCTGCATCGGTTGCAATAATTCTCTGCCTCGTCTTGTAATTCTTATTCCATATTTTAATATTAGATTTATATTGCTATTGCTATTGTTCTTGTTGTTATTTCTTTTATATGTTTAAAATTGTACGAGCATTTAAGTTGAAACAAGCTAGATGAAACGCTAAGCAAGTCGACTGGTGTAACGTAATTTATCGGTGTTATTTTTGACAGTATTAGAGTGGTTACAAAAATGTCAACAAACGGAACATTTGTATAACTGAAATAGTTGCAGATTAGCTACATTTTTGTATTCACTAATGTCCTAATATAATGAAACATGTAAAGTACTTTTTTCGCTACTATTTTTTCAAAAATGCACACGTATCTCTAATCCACCGACTAAAGTTTTGGGTTTAATATAAATAAGTAAAAGTATTTATAAAAAAGAGCATACAATGGGAAAAAAACACTAAAATCTCGCACATAAAAGTCTAAATACAAACTATGCACCAAGATTTAAAGTTTCCAAACATGTTTATTCAAATGATATCTTTAAAATACAGCAAAAAATCACCACAACAAGACAAGATAAATTGCTTCAAAACTTCCTAAGAGTTAATTAAGAGCAAAAACAAACGAAACGTATTACGTTCAACAATACAAACGTTACTGTAATCAAGAAAAATCAAACTTTTAATAAACCACCATGATTACCCAAATACCCTCCCTGCACCCTCTCCCAACCAATAATGATTTTTCCAATGGTTTTCTCTCGACTTCCATTTGTCATACTTTAAAGAAACATCCAGATACAATGTATCTCCAAAAAGTGTAATAATTCCTCGACTAAGGCACAGCCTTCATCATAGCCGAGATTTCTTCCTGATCACCTCGTTATAAGGTAGATACCCCTCCCCCGTCCCTTGTTAGGCTCTGCTGATAATACCCTGCGTTTTTTTTTTTTTTCTCTCTCTCTCTCCCTTTTTATAAGAACAAAGGCAGATGATATAATACTGCTATGGTAATTTTTCTGTCGGTTCTTAGCTGATCGATAAAGGGTCTCCCGTCGGAGTAATTTGGCGGGTATTCGGGTTTCCTAAGGGAAGTTTGCGTAAGATGAAGCGGTCTTTCACGGAGTAATTTCGTGTACTTTTGGATCACAGATTTTTCTCCTTTGCGACGAATAATACAGCGGTAAACCGTGTGGTCAGGGGCGCCCATCCCCCCCCAAGCTCAATGGCGCAAATTCCCCCCCAAAATTTTTTACAACTCTCTTTTTTATTTTATTTATTTTTTTAAATATTATTTATTTATTTTTTCATATTAATTATTTTTTATTGTTATTTATTTATTTTTTTAAATATTATTTATGTTTTTAAATATTATTAATTATTTTTTTAAATATTATTAATTATTTTTTTTAGGTGTTATTTATTTATTTTTTTAACTTTTACTTATTAATTTTTTTAAATTATAACTATTATTTTTTTTCTATATTACTTTTTTAAAAGTACTAATTATGCTCGGAATATAATCGGTTTTTTTCCTTCCAGACATTTCAAGTGCGCACACACACACAAATAAATAAATAAAGAAATAATAATAAAGAAATAATTTAAATTATAATACAAATTAATGAATAATTTAAATTTAAAATAATCAGTAAATAATTTAATTAAAAAAATATTAAAAAATTTATATAAATAAATAAATTAGTTTAAAAAAATCCCCCCCAAAAATTTTGATGTCGCAACTTGCGCCATAATCCCCCTGTGGGTACCCCTGCGTGTGGTCACTTCCTGATTCGGAGACTTTGACTTTGATTAAGAGTCACTTTCTCAAGTGGAATTTAAACCCTTTATGCCCTGAATTAATTTGGCAATAAGTTTTTATGTCCATATTTCTGTACCTCAGAACCAGACTAACGTAAGTCCACTTTCGTCATTTTTCGGTAGAGGGGAAAAACGATGTATTCGACAATCGTTTTTCCCCTCTACCGAAAAATGACGAAAATGGACTTACGTTAGTCTGGTTCTGAGGTACAGATTTTTTCTTTGGTTTTCTTAGTTGAAAACACATTAAATAACATAGATACAGCGTATGGAAAATTTTACAACAACAAGGACCCCTGAGAAGACTGTTTCCGATTGTACCATCTGTTAGCCTTTCGGCAGGGACGCCATTTCGAATTTTTCCAGGGGGAGGGGGGGCAAAGGGTACATACACAATGTAAAATTACCAAAAAAGTGGCAAAAACCACGCCCGCTTATATGCCAATGCATTGATTTCCCAGTCAGAGGGGGGGGGGGCAAATGACCCCCTGCCCCCCCCCCTAAATGACGGGCCTGCCTCTCGGCCAAGCTCAAGAAATGGTACTAATGAAATGAAAAATTAAAATTCTATGGAGGGAAGGGGGAGAGGATTTAGAGTTTTCAAAATGTTACATTGAATATTTCGTTTTGTTTTCTTTTTCTATCTTTTTTTTTTATTCAAACTGGAAAACATTCTAAATGCGAAGAACCAGAACCACATACATCTCGTCTTTTCCTGTCATCATGGAAAGCATATGTATGAACACCATTTTCCGAAAAGCACTGTAAGAAAAGTGCATAAAAATGTTTTTAGTGTTTCAAAGTTATTTGCAGAATATCATCTTAATTTTACCTCTGAATCACTTTCTAAAAAATATTTTTCGATCAAAATATTTATAAACTTTAACGCAAATCGCATCTCTAGTTTGAAACTTCAAAAAAAAAAAAAAAATAATAATAATAAAATAAAATAAAATAAAGCGAAAAATAAGGCAAGAAAATAGTGTTTACGCACTTATTTGTCATTTACTTGAAATTTGGCGAATGATAATGATAAAAACTCCGCTCTAAAGTATTAAGCGCACGTGTAGAATATTACACAATACTAGCTCCAATATGTTTTTATGTGATACATTTTTCTCTTGGTGGAACTTGATAAACATGTTATTTTGCAGAGAACTCAAAGAGTGAAAATATAGCTGTCATTTAAATTCAAATGCTTTCATCATTGCAAAAAATAAAATTCTAGTTAATAACAGCAAGCATGAAAAATAAAAGTTTTAATACCCCAGATAACATTTCAATCAAGTGGATTTTGAACAATTTTCCAATTACCTACCACATTAACTATTAAAATTATTTTCCATTTTCCTCGAGATGAGCAGCTAATAACATCACCCGAGGAGGTTTATCCAGTAACTCATATCTCAAGGAGTATCCTCTATCCTCCTGAAAATCCAATTACGTGTTGATACATATTGCTCAAGGAATTATGGCAGAATAGACATACAGACGTTACTGTAATAAAGCTAATGGCTTTCTGATGCAGATACTGAAAATTATGTAGGCTAATGTCGGGATCACGTTTCGCCCTTTCTTACATGGAGGAGTATATATGAATTAAGCCCATACGAATCGGTAAATATTTTATCGCACCTCAAGGCAAAAGTAGAGATGCTTTCGAAATTCTTCTGTAATTGAGAATTCACGAAATCTGAATTTGGAATTAGAATACATCGCATTCCTCGTGAATGTTTTATTGCGGATTGCTTTGTTAAGGTATGGTGTTGTCGACTTTAGTTTGTATATTTTTTTTACTCGTTTGTAACACAATGCAATTAATAAAAATTGAAAAAAAAAAAAAAAAACTCGTTTTTATTTAACAATGGATTGCTTTTTAGAAGGGAAAATAGTTAGCCGATAATTTTTTCACATTTTAAATGTGATTTCAACACATTGGCCACTTAAGGACCACTATGCTCCAATGGTGACCCATAGCTACAATTTTCAAATGTTATTATAAGAAAAAGTTATTTTATTTTCAAAAAAAACCTGATAAAATTCTACATTAAAAACATTTAGCCAAATGCACCGAGCCAAAACTTTATCCAGCATGACCAAATTTTATGGCCACCTTTGGAAAATTTAAAAATTCCAAGGCTACCACTTTTGTGCTATGCAAGATACCTACATACGTATAAACGCACATACACACATTATGACAAAACTCTGTGCAAAAAATTCGGAAACTGTCAAAATGGATATTTTGGTTCTCCTAGAATCTTTCATACATGTAGGTCTGAAAACACAGTCAAAATTCAATCACCAGTATTTGAAAAAAAAAAAATCAGGTTCAGATTTATGCAAAAAATTTTCGTTATTATACTGCTTCCTTGACTAGAAGGAAATAAAAGCTGCACAAGGCAGTAAAAACATTAAAAGTAAATCTGATGCTAAGTTAATTTTTCGCGTTTTGGTAAAGAATCATTTTCAAATAAATAAACATCTACGAGACAAAGACAGTGTCGGCCACCTTCTTGGAATCTAGAAAAAATAAAAATAGAAAATAGTCTTCGCTACCAGAAGGAAGGACAACGATAACTACCAAAATAATTTTGTGCAAGATCCCTTTCTGGAGTTGAGTAGCCGGTGGGTGGAATATGAGGAATTGAAAATGGCAAGTGAGTGGAGTAGTAACTTCCAAACGATCAAGGTGAACAAGGCGGGAAGATATACTTTAATGCACAATTGTTCGCTTTTAAGCGGAATATTTTTGACTGCCTTGGGGATCAATGAAACTTCTAGGATTACATTTTCGGTGTTGGTGTCTGCCGTTTTAGGTTATTTATGGAGGATTGAATTAACTATTTGTCTGGTTTAATTATTCGATTAGCAGTTCATTTCGTAATTGCTTTTCTCTTAGAAGAGCGCTGCTAATTTATTGCGAAAGATTTTTAATTCCTTCCAATACCATATTACTATTTCCGTGTAATTAATTAAAATGCAATCGAACTAATTTCGTTCTGGATTTATTGCTTGTTCGCATTTGTTTTATTTATTTGTTTAGTCTAAATTCTTATTTTCGGTTATTTAAAGCCTATTTTTTCCTGCTTCGTAAAGAACGGAGAAAATACCATAGAAAACACAATTAAATTTCAAAATATTTTTGGTCATCAACTCAAATTTTGAGAAACAAAAATATTTTCTCATGTTAAGCATTGTTGCCCACATTAGATCGCTGCAAGCTTTTAAACTTCTAGTTCCATTTATATGAACAAAAATTTTGATTCATCAGCATCATATTATTTATTAATATTTGCATAATAATCATTCGTATAATAAAAGGCACAGCAGGTTAAAAAGTATATTCAATTAAGTTTGAAATATTTTTTTCACTTCGGTAAGCCGGAATATACTGAAAGCAATTTCTGCAATTTCTGTAATTGTTAACTGTAGGTACTTATCCTCATAAAAATAATTAAATAATTGAAAGTGCGATATGACGGACGGAATTCTTCAGTTAACTCAAAAATTATTTTAAAGAATTTAATAGCAAATGTACTTATGCTCAAAAAATGATAAGTCAACTAATATCTAGGAACAATACCGGTGATAGAGATATCGAAAGTTAATTCGAATATTCGTATCATTATCAATTTATTAAAAAACCAAGTCTATCAAAACATTTTAACTTTCAAAAAGACGGTTTTCACTGTTTCTCTTTAAAAGTCATTAACCAGGATGATTTTTGTTATCTCTCCTCCGATAGGTCAGATCTTGAGAAATTGCACGTTAATGCACGCCTTAATTCCAAGGTTACCCACCATCAAATGGTCATCCCGGAGTTCATTCCGATCGCTGAGGCGTTAAATAAAACCATTTTTCTAGCCAATCATTGGCCGCGATCACCCATGGGTGAATAAATAATTTCATGCAATTGGTGGGCTACACGGATCATTGCAATGTAAAACGGAGAAAATATGGAAACTTAGCACTTCCTCCCGATTGGGATCGAGATTTTTAAGTGGCTGGCTGCTAGAATATTGAGTTGATTGTGTGGAGTTAATGTTCGAGGAGTCGAGAACATTGATCAGATCTCGAATTTCCAGCAGAGATCCGATTATTAGAAACTCTCGAAACCAGAATTTCCTTTAAATCGACGTCGGTTTAAGTACGTTTTATACTTTTAGGCAAATTTGTGGAGTCGGAAAGATTTTGGGTTCAAGTATTAGGAGTCAAAAGGTGTAAAACTCTAAGAATTTTTCATCCGTGTTCGCAACTCTGCCAAGACTGCGGAACCAGAGTCGGAGTCGGGCAATTCTGGGGTAATTAAGTTGCAGTAGGAGTCGTTGGCTCTTAAATTTTCGAAGTTTTAGTCGGAGTAGATGTTTTGCTAAACATAGAAGTTAATGTGCAGCAAACGTTTTGTAGAACATCGGAGATTCAGATATGTTTTGTTGCAAAATCTCTGCAAGAACACGACGCAGACTTCACATCTGTTACGGTATGGATGCTTATGGCTTTTAAGACTTTAAAGTAACTGTATACAAGAAACATTCACCCACACCTGACATAATGTTGAAAAGAAAAGGGGGAGGGGTACTCCCACTTTTGGAATAATCAGTTCATCATAGTAACAACGAATAATAGAAAGTATAAAAAGGCGAAATATGGAACTGGCAATAATTCATCAACCATTATTTCAAACTTACCTTTTAAGATGCATATAAATTTTAGTTTGATAAAAATTTATATTTCTGAAAAATATTTACAATTCACAAGCAACAGAGAGAAAGCGATTAACTCCATTGTGATAGCTTTCAATTAGCCTCAGACGTATCCCTCGGAAAGAGACTCGACTGTCAAAAGATAATTGAAAAGTCATTTCAAAAATTATTACCATAATGCTTATCACTGAAGTGCCATCGACCTAGTCGGCATTAAATTGTGGGCTCTTTTATTGTTGGCTCGCTCTTGCATAGCCAATGATCTCGTTTGCCAAAATCAAGGTCGCCGACCCTCACAATGAAATTCTAACACCTTTGGCTCTACCGGAAATTGTATGACGTACCTGGTTTTAGTAGCGGCCGGCACGTTACTTCCCATTGTTTGCGACTTCAATAACTGCCTCGGTGCAGTGGATTCTTTTGTCGCGTTTTTTGGCTCTCAATTCGAGAAAAATGGCGGCGGCAATTTGGACGGAATTGCTCATTATGGAGATATCAAAGAATAAATTACGTCTGTTTTTGGCTCCACCTTTTACCCGGAATGTGGACTTTGTCCTGGCTTAAATAATTCCGGAAAACAATGTAGTTTGTAATTTGCCCTAGCTGAGTGGCTGGCTGGAGCTGTTACTTTTTTTTTTTTTTTCATAGCTGTTCTTTTTCATTATTGTAACGGGAGCTCATCTGCAATGTTTACTTTTAAAATACTTTATAAGTGAGTTATTATGCTTAATTAAGCATTTACTTTATTATTATTTTTTTTTTACATTTAAGCAAAGCATTGAAAAAAGTGCTTTAGGAGTAAAAAAATACTTATATTTATATATATATATATATATATATATATATATATATATTTTTTTTTTTTTTTTTTTTTTGAAAACAGAATTATTTATTAATTGGTATTTATTTTTATTCTTCTAAACTGTGTAATTTTTAATCTTTATCTGAACACTTGAAATATAAATCCGCTTGATACACGTAGCAGGCAAAAAAACAAAAAAACAAAAACAAAAAAATACAATTAGTTACTACTCTTTAAGAGCGCAGTGATACAGTTCTGACAGTGCTATTGGAATATAAGACAGGTTTTAAAATAAGAGTTAAGTCAGTAATTTAAGCAAAATAAGCAAAATGCAGAATCAATAGCTTTTTTTATTTATTTGTTCATTTATTTATTTACTCATTTATTTGTTTATTTATTCAATTCATTTATTTATTTATTTATTTATAAATTGATTTCTTCTTTTTTTCCCAAAAACACCTGTTAAATTATAAAATAGCTCCATGTTTGAAGTTTTGGAAAATAAATTATGCTACAAATAACACGCTAAAGATGGCTAATTTATAGCATAAAGTTACAAAAAAAATTTCTTCGATCTTGTTTAAGAAAGAGTTCCAATAAAATATCATGATCAAAATTAAAATATTTCTCTGCTTATCATTACATTATTATTATAAATGAAAACAAACATAAATATGCGTCTATCGAAGATAAAAAAAATGCTCCCTCTCTACTCCTTGTATGTACAAAATTAGGATTGAATTTTCTTATGAGATCCGAAACGAAAATAAATTTATCTCAAGGTAGTGAAAGTAAAGGTTAAATGTAACACAATTTGCTCTCAAGATTCCATTTGAATTTCGGAATCTGACGATTTAAGAAAAATCCAATTATCTGCCTATTTGCTTAAGAGAGATAGTATCCGTTCTTTGGAATGTTCTCAAAATTGCTTTATTTTATGTCATTTGAACAAGCTATCTTTTTGAATCTTTAAGAAGCGTGTACACGTAAAACCAAAGCGAAGATATTTTTCGCTACTATCTTCAATTATGTTTATTCAGGAATATGTGTCGTCAGAAGTTTATTAAAAGTAACTCAATTTCGGCGAAGTAAATAAAAAAAATGATGAATCTAATTTTCATGAGGGATATATTTCGGCGATTAGTGTAGCCTGAAATACGAAATCATGGTGAACTAGTTATGGCAGCGTATTGTGGAGAAGAACTGCTTACGCTTTTCCTTGTTTTCATTTGAAGGTTTTTTTAAATTTATTTGTTTATTTATTTACTTTTTCAAATTAAAAAATTAAGAGTTTTATGTTAGCTGTTAACAGGTGTAATGTCTTCAGTTACATTTGTTTGATAATAAAATCAGTTAAAGATAATTGAAACTAAAAAAAAAATATAATTGTAATTGCAAAACAAAAAAGACGAAAGAAAACAATAACATGGTGTAGAAAACAAAGACTAAAACAACGTATGTAAAAGAAAAAAAATACGAATGATAGCACACATGTCTTGTGGTAACAAAACTCTGTCCGCTTTTTTTTTTTTTTTTTTTTTTTTGTCAATCAATTGTAAATACTCGGCAATACTAACTGTGTTTTTAGCATTTTTATAAAACATTATTCTTTTGATACATAAGGATTAAATTGCAATTGAAAGAAATATCTTTTCCTTTTTAAATTCTTTCTTTTAGCACAATTGCTAAAATAAATGTTGGTTAAGTTCTATTAATGACTGATATTAAATAAATAATTACATAAAACTCAAAAAAAAAAAACGTAGACACTCAAAAAAAGCCCGTTTGAAAATTGAGTTAAAAAAGCATGCAGTAATAGGTAACAACAATATAAAAATTGAAATTAATAGAAGAACATTCCTTGTTGCCTTCCTTGCTTATCTAAAGCGAAGATAAAAATTGGTTTTGCAAACAAAGTTGGGGCATAAAATCAGGCCAGAATCTCTGAAAGTGTACTTTCAATGATGAAGAAAAAATAAACAAGTGCTAAACTGAACATTTTAAACTAAATAAAGTGTGCTAGTGCTATATGAACTGCAACAGTAACTTTGAAAATTGTTTTCTCCTCATTGGTGATTTTCAAAGATAATTTTTCGACATTTTGGAAACTGGTTCTGTTTGAATATCTTTTAGAAATTGCATCCATTAAAATAATTTGCACTAACCCAGATCAAAAAATAAAAAAAGAACAATAAATGGTTTATTCCGTCTGTGAAATAAGTAAACAAGAGACGGGAAATACTTGAACCATGGCGAAAACAAATCAAGTTTTAAGAAAGTTTGCGTATTGTCTTATTTATAAATACCTTAGTATACTCTTTTTTATTGCGTAAGGAAAAAAATAATTAAGCAGAGAAAGTGAAATAAAGACTGTTGGACACAAGCTGAAAAATTTCCTTAAAACATCCCGTTCTACATGAGCAGGTCGAAAGCATGGAAGCGAGTAAAAGATTTGTGTAAGAATATAAAAAGTTTAGAAGAAATAACTGAAATAATGCACGGATAAGAATACTTTCAAAAAGAAATTTGATCTTACAGCAAAAATGATAGAAAACAAGGCATTCTCTGAATTATCTTTCGACAAATTATTGGTTTTCTGGGTAGAAGCAGTACAAAAAAAGAGCAGTTCTGAGAATTGTAATAAGTTGTATTTTCTTTGCACTGGACGTACTTTTTCTTAATAAGAATAGGGCTATGCAAAGTGGGAAATCAGAAATATCTGTCGTCTATTCTTTGGTGGGAGCAAATATATGCCTACTCGTGTACGAGATGTGAGAAGGAGTGGAAAATGATAGGATTTAGCACTCTTTCTTTATTTCTATATAAAAAGGGAATATCGGTTTTTATTTAGTGGCTTGCATATTTGTCTTTATTTCTTGTTCTTCAGAAGAAGCAGTTTCTGTCGTAGTTTTGATTCTTAATATCATAATTCGAAGGATATGGTTCTTTCTTTTGAAAGCTCTACCGGAAATCTTTATGTTTGAATTTGCGCTGGTTTGACTTGTCGGACTCTCTAAAAGAAACCACGAGATTAAAAACGGATTGAAATCTAATTGGTTATCCCACACGTTGGAACATAATTAAAATAAAAAGATTGAAGAAAGATTTCGGTGCGAAGCTAATCTTTAAATTATTGTTGTCATTTTATAGTAATCATTGCCTATAATGTCATTTCAACACTTTCAGCATATTTGCTGTTCTGCTGAAAAAACAGGACAAAAAAAGTATGACAATGCTATTCTGCTACTGTCATAGTTTTTTTTTTTTTTTTTTTTTTCATTCCTTTTCAACTTTGGTGAATGTACTGACTTTACAACTGCTAATTGTAGACATAACCATGCGTTGGTTGAGAAACAATGGAAAGAAAAAACTAGAAAAAATGCGGCAGCTAAGAGTAAAATGGTTTTTCTAAGTTTAAAGCAATAGGCTAATTTTTAAAAAATAATTTTAGCAAAATTAACTGAGTTTGTGCTTTCAATAACTATGAGCAATATATCGTGGGGTTACAAGTGAAACACACTAAGTCAAAAAACATGATTTTGAGAAAACGCTGATCAAAAAATTTTTATTTTAGCTTCTTTGGAATTGACATAATTAAATCAAATTAAATTATAGTAATAGTATTTTTTGGTTACTACGAACCATTCTTGACTCTGGAATGCTTATTTTATATTATTATCCCCAGCATGATAATGGTAGGGCATTAATAATTATCATTAATTATACTACTTAGTGTGTTTCACTAGTATAGCATTGCATAATAAAGATATGACAGTGGGTTTCACCAGTAGAAACAGCTCATTTTTGTGTATAAACTAAAAATCTGGAAATTAATAATTTTGACTTAGTGTATTTCACTTGTAACCCCACGATATAATAATCGTTGAGTTATACCATAGCTAAAAAACATGGCAAAAAAGAAACTGCACCCCAAGTTTTGTCACAAGAGACAGATGACCTAAATTAGCCATCTCTCCCCCTTCTTCTTCAACGGTGTATCCAATCAACTATCATCAATTTTTCTTCCTTCGTTAGATCCGTGGAGGAGGGAGAAATATGCTTATTCTTCATCACTACTTTCCCCACTCGTTCTAGGCTGACCAAAGAATGACCAAGAGAAAAGAAAGCTTTGGGGGGGGGGGGGGAGTGAAAGCCCTTAACCAATGAGGCGCAAAGATCTTCCCTTCCCGGCGGTTTTAGCAGACGATCTAAAAAAAAATGACGAAAAATCCCATTGCCCAGTGGGGGAAAAAAAAAAAGATTTTTTTTTTCTATCATGTTTTTTTTTTTTTTACTTTTTATTGGATGCTGTTGTTCTTTTGGTGGGAAGTGCGGGGGTTGCTATCATAATCGAGTTGCCATGACAACGATATGACGGGGTGTTCCATCATTTCCCCCGGATTATGATTCATCACGTGACGCATTATCCTGAGAAGGGGGGGGGGGATGTTGAATGGACATTGTGTTGGAGTCCAATGGAATTCGAATATTCATGTTTACAAGAAAAAAAACCTCTGAAAGAGGGAATAGAAAAGCGGCAAGGAATAAAATGCTCTGTGTCAACAGAACTTGACTGATTCATAACTCGATGCCATTAAGGAGTCAAGATTTCTAAACATGTTTGTCCTCTGCAAATTCCACTTTTCGTTGACTTGGTGCTAGTATACACTAACCTTGCTCTTAAAGGAGTATTAGGAGAAGAGAACTTCTCTTTTGAAAAACCTATAAGTGCTAATTAGGGAAAAAAAATTAATTAATTAATTAATTTGCTTATTTTCAAACTTAGAATCAATTTTGAAATCAAATAGCATTTTATTGTTATCTTTAGTATTAACTGCAGTAAATTTTGCAAAGCTTAAAGAAGATAATTTTGAAACCTACAAGAATAGTAAAGCTGTTTTGTTCTCAAAAAATTCGTCAAAGGTGTTTTGTTTATTTATACGTAGTTTATTTCGAACACCAGTAGCAATGAAAGTATAAACAACTACTGCACGTGATTTATTTATAATACTTAAATGCATCAAATAACGCAGTTTTTAAAACATTAAAACCGCAAACTTTAAAAAAAGCATCGAGCATATATAAAAGCAAAAACTTTATTTATGATTCATTATGACAGTGTGATATTTCAGGAGCAAAACGGATTACAGATTAGGCTATGTCGTATAGAAGTAAAGGCTCCAACATTGAGCATTTGTAATTAAACACTTTACACAATGATCTTACACATTGCATAATTGAACTCTATTAGAAAAAAAAAACCACTTCGTATCTTCCTCTTTAAATTTATCTATCTTTATTGTATTGAGAGCAGCAGTTTTGAAAATGTAATTTTTTGGAATCTGTCGTGTCACCCTGTATTTTACATGTACTTTCAAACGCAAGGCCAAATTGCCTTGCTTTGCTAGAACTACTGAAAATCATAATTGAAACTTAAATGTTCACACGGAATTAATTTTTAACTTATTTTCATGAGTAAGCTGATGAGTTGTTGTCAAAAGTTGAAACCAATCGAATCATAAATGAGCAATGTATTAGACCATAGAAATCAGTACGGCCTTTCTTGCCGCACTCACCCCAGCATTTTCCATGGCACGATCGAACGCCAAAAGAAGTTCCAGAGTCATAGCAAGAGTCATAGAAAGTAAAAGATATTATTCATTTAGAAGGTAGAGCCACGTGGGGATTTAGACTACATTACACCTCCTTCTTCATTCCCTTTCATGTCGAGCCTCCGTTTTGAAAGTATTGTAATAGCCTTTTTGTCTCCCACGTAAAAAGAACCTTTTATAATATTTTATGTTCTTTTCCCCTACATCTTTCCATTTAGCGATGGCGTCAGAACTGAATCTCTTCCCTCTCTTATATTGTAAAGGGGCCGTTTTTGCAGTTCCTACTTTATTTTCTAATCAGCTACTTTTTTATGTTTAGATATTTTATCTTCATGTATTTTCTAACTGATGCATGGCAAGAACTAAAAGAATGCTTAAGTTCACACAATTTTACTGTAATTTAAAAATTTCTGCAATAAAGAAAAATGCATATTTTATCTCTAGTCTACACCAAACAGCAAAATTTCAGTTCAGAATTTTCGAAAAAAAATACTTAAATCTTTGTTATTACTAGAAACAAAATCTTAATATTCTCCACCCCCTTTCCCTCCTATTTTAAACAAGAAATAATGGTCATTTTGAGCCTGAATGAAATATAAATGTTCTTTAACTTTTCTTTCTTTTTATTTTTTTCTTTATGCATGTTAAAAATTATAGTATGAATTTGTGATGCGTTGAGTATTTCTCAAAAAAAAAAAAAATCAATATTTCTTACTTATCCTAAAATATTAAATATTTTTAACGATTACAAAACTGCAACGTGTTAACCAGATATTGTTCTAAAAACATTTTATTTTAACTGTTCAAATTATTATTTCAAAGTATCTAATTGTAGGTATGATCAGTACATTTTATGTTTACTTTGCTATGTCAAAATAACTTTGAATATTGTTCATAAAGTTAATAACTAAAATTATAAATATTTTTAAGCTGATTAGATAATATTCTTCATAGAATCCCAGTTTATGATTAGAACTAGAACTGAAGCCTTGTTGAAAGGCTATCTACTTTAACATTGGACGCTATGTTCTATTATGTTAACTCCCCAACACTGAAAATGGAAGACAATTCGCTTTCATTGTCTCTAACCACAATTACCCCAGAAACTAATTATTGTCCTGAGCCCTCGTCACACTACGTGTTTCCCACATAGCCTGAGGCCATGTCCACTTCGGTCCAACAAGAGTCCTCTTCAAGACAAAAGCGTGCGCCAGAGACAAAAGAAATGCGTGATATAACTAAATTATTGTTTGAGGCCTACAACACTGCTCGTAAAGTTTCCGCAGTCATCATTTTCCTTTGAGCAGTCGTTTAAGCCTTTTATGAAATACTGCTATCAGAAATTTTATCCACCATAATGCAGTTTTGTGTGAAGTTAAAAATTTTAATCATTTTAATCGTATTTAACTTTTTTAAAAACATGGCTTTCTCTTTAACGTGTTTGTTATAAATTGATTTTATCTGTATTTTCAAAGTAAAAACATTTATGGTGTAATTAATTTAACATTTTCATTTTTGTTTGACTGCGTAATAAAGATCGGCAGAAAATCAGTTTATATTACGGCTTTAACCTATATGCTAATATTAGGAATTTCTGCTCACAAGCTGTCTATAAATGACGTTACACTTTTTAACAACATTTTTTAATCCCAGCAATTTTTAAGTTTACTACTGAAAAAAAGCAATTTTTCAGTTTATTACTGTAAAATCACTGTAAAATTAGCTGTATTATACTGTAAAAGCAACTATTTTTTACAGTATATTAACTGTTTCGCCCAACATACAAAGGATTCAATTGGTTATTAAGCATTGCGCACCCATTTTCTCAATAAAAATCCTCGCTCATTCCACATTACTTTTATCCTAAATAATTTGAAATTACCGTAAAATTAGCTGTATTATATGTTTTACAGTATATTAACTGTTTCGCCCAACATACAAAGGATCCAATTGGTTATTAAGCATTGCGCATGCGCATCAATTTTCTTAATAAAAATCCTCGCTCAGTCCACATTACTTTTATCGTAAATAATTTTAAAATACTGCTAATTTGAAAAAAAAAATGAAGTGGGACACCAAATATTATCCAAACGAGAGACAAAATCTCTTAGGAAAAAAAACAGTAACCATAATGTGAAATATTTTTGTGTCTCTCCTACAAAATTTCAAAAAAATGGTTCATCTACTTTTGATACAAAACACTTCACACAACTCTTACACGCAATGTTAACTGAAAAATATCCCGATAATTTACCAGAAAGCGCTCCCTTCAACAGAACCGTTTATGGATCTTTTTAAAATAACTCCAAGTAATTAACTGTTGTAATCCATCATCTTCGATCAAAGGCGCCCAGACAAGAACTTTTAAACCCTATCTAAGCATTCATCACTTGCTCTTTAATTTCCACGTTGTATTTGGGAGCTGTCTCAACCCTGATGTTGACTTAAGTATAACAGAGAGAGAGCAAAAAAAACTATATCAAGAGTTCGTAGCGTTTGTTCTCACATCCAATTCCAATTATTCGTACTCTATTGTGAAATAAAGATGTGTTGACCACGAGAAACGTCATTTTGATACATCCGTTTGGAAGATTCTTGTGATATTCGTGTGGGGAAAATTGCAAAAGCTGATTGAGTTTTGAAAATTTCTTAAGCCACATCCGTGAGAAAAAGGGGAAATAGTTGAGAAAAAAATTGACATAAAAAGATGTTTGAAATGTTCCGGAAGTGTTTTGCTGGTTGCATTAGCTTTTATTATGTCCAACGATAGAGAGTGTTTAAGCAAGACTAAAAGCATATTTGTACTTAAATTAAGCATATCTTGAAAAACAATATTGGTTGGTTGGTTGGTTGCATTGGATTTATTGGCGCAAGAGCCTTAACCGCTTCCCTTACATATTTTTTTGAAAAAAATTGGAAAAAAAATAATCATATTTTTTTATTTGATTTTAAAAAGCAGAAATGAAACAAACAAAATATGTAGGTTTTAAGCTGAATTTTTAATATTTTATAGGTGTAAAACCAATTAGCTTCACCCGAGTTTTCTCGGGATAATAATTACCTGCAACTCATACGAGCCCGAGATAACTCGGGATAATCAGGCAAGCGGTTAATAGGCTATACTGCGCCTAACGATAGTGTTGTTTAAAACAGAAAATATATTTAAACTAAAATTATCGAAATACGACGGACATAAAACTTTTAAAATTTAAAAGCATTTCTGAAAGAGACACATATACGATTGTTTTAAAAACGAAACTTTTTTTCACAAATCAGAAAACGTATCGATTATTTCGTATCAGTTTATCAAACTTTATTCAATCGTACTGCAACAAATTTTAATTTAACTTGTAGAATTAAATTTAAATTGATGATTTTAGCAAATACTTATGATAGATTTATCAGAAACTCACATATTTACTCAATAACAATGAAATTCATTTTTATAAAAATTATAAAAGCGCATTTTTGACATTACTAAAAAACGAAGATAGCACAATAAAATTTAATTTGCATTAAATTTAAATTTCAGAACATTATTAAACCCGAATTTCAGCTGTAAAAAGTAATAAAAATTATTGCCTTTGTTGTTTTTGTTTCCTCCCTTGACTGGCAGTTTTAATCGTAATCGATGTTCTAATAAATTAGTGTTTGCAGAAAAAAGAGGCTTTTACATAGGACATCTTGAAATGACAGAAAGCAAAAAAATTTAAATTTTAAAAACTAAACTTGGAGAGAAAAAAACTATCAAGTTTTTTTTTTCATTTAGTTAAGCAAAAATGGCGAAGTAATTTTGCTGACATTATTTAACAGTGCTCAAAAAAGAAGCATATGCATTATTTTAAGAATGATTGCAAAAGTATATGAGTCGCGGTAAAAAGTGGGAAGGAATTATTTATTTATTTATAAGAAAGTTCCTTTTTTTCGCTTTCAATTTCTTTTAGAAGTTTAGAAAAACGATCTTACACACTCGCTTCATTAGAAATGAGGTTTCTCATGATCAGATCCAAACTAGATCATTAAATTCCCCGGAAACACAAAAAAAATTCTAGTGTAAAAAATATTCATGGATCGAAAGGGGAGAAAACTAAGAAGAAAGCAAAAAAAAAGTTAAGAAAGAACTGTGTGCGATTCCCGTAAAGCTCGTGGAGTGATCGAAGTAGAAGTTGAAGTTTATATACTAGACTTGTCGGATAATCACTCTTGGTTGAAATAAAAATTACAGCAAGAAGTAATATTATCGAATTTGAATGTTCTAAGCGGTGGGATTTTGAGATATTTCGTACTATCACTTAAGAATCCTTTTTTTCCCCGGCCTGTTTTTTTTTTAAACCTTGCAAAATATATACTACAAAATGAAGTACCACATTTTTCCATGATTATTTCTGTTTCATTTTTAAAAAGTTGGAGAAACTATCCTTTGCCATTTGTTTCAATTTGGGGAGAAGTTATGTTTCATAAGTCTGATCGAAAGTTTTCGCTTCCAATTTATTTGCCTTTTTTATATTAGTATTATTTTGCTCATTCATTTTCTTTTCTTTTTTTTTTTTTTTGTAAACACTGGTCGTTTCTTAGAAAAATTATCAGAGTGTTATTAGTTGGTTTGTTGATGTGATTAAACCTATTGGTTTTTCTTTGTACTTTAACATAGAAAGAAGCTTTCTCTTGATTTGAAAAATGCATGGTTCCAAACATTTATTTTCTCTTCATATTTATTTTAACACATAAAAAAACGCGTTAACGAAATTATTAATAATACTTTGAAAATAATCGTAGTATCATATGACATTTCAAAATATGGCACCCTCGTACATATCATACGTTAATATAAAATTATTCACTTAAAAGCAAATAAAACAAATTTAAAAGTCAAATTTTATTTGCTCAACTAATAAAAACATTTTTTAACAAAAAATAATGAAAAATTGTAGGAAAAGGATACATATTTTTGTTTTGATTATTGAATTTCGGAATAGTAAGATTTTTTTTTTTTACATGATCTTTTTTTGTATGATTTCTAGGCATACAAATCGATTTACGTCATTAGTCAAAACAAAACATATGTTTAATGCATACATTAAATATACATATTTGATTTTATCTGGCATAGATGTTTGCGTCAAAAAGAGAAAAGAAGAAAAAAAATAGTTAATTGTATACATAGAAATGTAAGAAATGAAGAAAAAAACTCAGTAACCTTTTTAAGACTATCGCCCCGCCCCCTTCCTCCAAGAAAAATATATTTCCAAAGAATTTTTATTTCCTTGGTTACCAGAACCGAAAAAAAATGTTAAATTAAAAACAGCAAGACAATAGAACAGAGTAAAAAAATGTCTATATACCATTATAATAGGCTACTGTATAAATAATCAATACCAAACAAACAAATGTCAGGTTTCAAAAGATTTTTTTCGGTTACAGTTAATGGAAAAGCGCGATAATGAAGGGTTAGAAAACATTTGTATAGACAACTTTTTTCAATGATACTTCCTTTTTTCATTCTTAATGCGTCGGTTATTATTATTTTTTTTTTTAGAACAGCTGTAAATGACTGCAGAGTGACAGACTCAAGTGTGGTTATTAGATGTATTTCAGACAAATTTCAGGGACATTTTCTTCGTAAAATTAACTATTCAGTTCGATAATGCAAAAGTGACGCAGACGTAGGGAATATTTCATTTATGGCTCATAAATTGCTTATGCGCAAAAGTTAGTTACTTATTTTTTCCGTTTTATTTTAGTCTTATTTGATGTTATCTTTTATTTCTAAAAGGTATACCTTGTGCGGAAATGCACAAAATTCACGAATTAATTAGAGGTTGCATTGAAGTAAAGTAAAATAGGAAAAACGAGGAAAATTTGGACTAAAAATAATTTTAAAAATTCAAGAAACCACTTAAGGAAGACAAAAAATCTGGAGAAAAAGGTATGATCTTTTGCGAGTTATAAAAGCAATAGATGTATTTTTCTATGTAAAAAAAAAGTTAACAAAAAAAAGTTGTCCTGGTTTGAAGTATTAAAAGATACTTAGAGTTAAAACTATTTAATTAAAGATGCAATTTTCTTTCCCACCCTATGAAATTAGTAGTAAACGGCTGTATTAAAGTGAAATTATGTAAACGAGAAAATTTTATTTAAAGAAAAATAGTTACCAATACTAGAGGAAACTGTTTTGCGAGGAAAGAAATATCTGAAGGCGAAGCCATGAATTTTTTGAATTTTTATAAAGAAGTAGATGTATTTTTCTATGTGAAAAAAAGAAACAAGAAAGAAAAGTCTTAGTTGTATCGTAGGTATCAAACTACTAAACACTGGAAAAATTCTCCAATTAAAAACTCAACATTTGTTTTCCCACTCTAACATTATAAGGCTGAATTAAAGAAAAATTATACGAGCGAAAGAAATTTATAAAAAAAAAAAAAATAATAATCACAAACAGTACATTAAGCCCTCATGCAACAGGAAAAAAAAATCTGTAGCAGACGGCATGATATTTTAAATTTCAAAGAAGTAGATGCATCTTTCTACGTAATAAAAATACGAACAAGAAAGAAGTCTTTGTCACAAGTATTAAAATACTATCACAGCCAAAATTCCCTAATTAAAAAGGCAACGTTTATCTTCCCACTCTAACAAGTTAGTAATTAAAGGCTGCTTTTAAAAAATTAAGTCCTCCTCCGTGGCAACACAACCTGATCGAAGAAGTAAGTGTCCTTGAATCAGCAGCAGAAGCCAACCCGTGAATTAGGGACTATAGCTGTCTTCGGTGGCTTCATTAATTCATTAGAGCGACAGAAAAGAACTCCAAACTTTGCCCAATTTACGAGCTCCGGTGTTAATGAGGTCAATTAAGACGGCGTACTGCTGCAGGCAATTAATGGAGCCCGTTCTTTCCACGATTTTTATTATTTGCTTTTTTCTTTATCCCTCCTTCCTGCACTTTGTTTCACACTGTTGTTCTTTCCCTTCTTCTTTGCAGTGGGAATTAATTAATTAAGGCTGTTTATTAGTTCTGTGAATTTGACTTCATAACCCTGCTCGTTAGTTCTAATTTAATTTTTGTCTTCTTGTCAAGTTGTTTTTCATTATAATTATTTTCGTTATCCTTTTCTTCGGCTTTCACATTTATTTTTCTGTGGTCTCGTTATGAGTTTTTCAATGGGCATTATGTGGAAGTCATAAAATAACCACCAGTGGCGTTATGATTGCTTGAATTAATTATAATTTTAATTTAAAGCGTCACATAAAAAGCTTTCATTAAAGAGGCTTTTAAACATATTTGAATTATTTATACCCTGCTAACACTATAGAAGATATTTTTAGATGGTTCTCTTAATTAGTTTCATTAAAGAGAAGGTTTTTATACATAAAAAAAAACGGAGTGAAAGAAAATCCTTTAGCAGAAAAATATTTCTGCAATTTACTATGCTACATATAACTTTTTTAAACATATATTTCGTTATTCATGCACAGTTCCTTCAAAGTAATTGATTTGAGTTAGGAGCACAATTCCATGGTAACAGACAAATCAGTTTTTCGCGAAACAGCTTCCAAAAACTAAAAATATATTCAATCCTTGTTTTATTTCAAACTTTATGAACATAATCTTTTCTTCTATATAATTCAGTTTCAAAGATTTCCAAGAAAAAAAAATGCAAATAATACTATTGTGTCCGTAACGGACGTAAAAAACATCATATTAATACTGTTTCTAGAAATCTTCAAAATTTAACTCATTTTATACAAGTAGAGTCCGTGTTCTTCTTAAAATTCATGCAACGAATTAAAAATCTAACATATTTGGAGACTTTGCAGGCTGTTTTGTGCAGAAATCGATGTTTTTTATCAAAATGGAATTGCCCTTACATGAATATGTTTATGAATATAATTTTTTCTTCTATATAATGCAGTTTCAAAGATTTCCAAGAAAAAAAATTCAAATAATACTATTGTGTCCTTAACGGACGTAAAAAACATCATATAAATACTGTTCCTAGAAATCTTCAAAATTTAACTGCATTTTATACAAGTAGAGTCCGTGTTCTTCCTAAAATTCATACAACGAATCAAAGATCTAACATATTTGGAGACTTTGCAGGCTGTTTCGTGCAGAAATTGATGTTTTTTATCAAAATGGAATTGGCCTTACAATAATATGTTTTATGACTTTGTTTAAGGCTATCTTTGTTTTAAAAGCTATCAAATATCATATTTTAATTGACGAAAAACAAGTGAAATCGAGGGATACTAGCAATTTATACTTGTATGTAAGTATGAACACACTAGAACTGATTTTTAAAAATGAACTTCTACTAATATTTTCGAAAGTAATAATTTTAATTGGGAAAATTGTCGATTCAAAAAAGTTTGTTAAATATCTGGATAGTTAAAACCAAGGGTTTTTTTAAAGGTTTTTCTTTTAATAAAAAAAATCGTGTAAATGAATAAGGAAAAATAAGTGCTCTGAATCTTACTGTTGCTTTTATTTCCTTATAGAAACCGTAGCATTAAAATACAATTACTAGCGCTAGTTTTTGATCAGTTTTTGAACAGATAATTTTTTTCATTTGGTGAATTAGTTTTCCTTAAAATAAGAATTTTGTTGAACGGCTTGCTTTGTTTAAAAATTAATCATTTAATTTATAATTTATTAAAATTGTATTGATTTTGAAAACGTTAAAAAGTAGATAAGTGCTTTGTTTCGACTAGTTTGGCGATATTTTTTTTAAGTGCCAAACGCGTCCACGTTATGATGATTCCCACACAGATACACTTATTTAAATACATTACAAATAAATACATATTTTATCTCATTTAATTCTTTTCCAAGCAAGAATTGAGCAGAAAAAAAAGCAATTATTCATCAATCTTAACTCGGAACAAAATGGACTATCCTTTATAACAATGATATCATCTTTTCTCGCATTGTTCCACGCTGCATTATTCCCCCAGTATTTTTTTAGCTCTTTGTTCAGGAAGATATTAAGCAATCTCGGACAACAATAATCCCGACTTTTGAGGTAGAAACGGACCCGCCATTCAGAGAAACTGGGAATTTCTTGTGTCACAAGTTGATATCGTGTTTCGTCCGAGTGGCCATGGAGGTTATGGAAAATGGACCGCGGAGCTTCAAATGACATGTCATAGTGTCACAATTACTGGATCGGTTTATAACTTGAGGTTTAGGGACAATTTACTGCATGGATTTCTTTTCAAGTGGAGTATTGTGCGTTACGCGAATATAAAAGATGCTGGCTGGATGTGAATGAGAAATGATTTATTATTTCTTTTGGCTCTTATAAAACGCGGTTCGGAGGTGGTTTAGAGTTTATTTTTAAGATCTTTTGCCGTTATAAGAACCGGAGCCGCTTGGTGGCTTCCTTGTGTTCTAAAGTAGCGAATACGGAAAGATAACATTTATGTCGCCTCCATGTGTGGTTCTCAAACTTTAACTTTACATTTAAATGGATTTTTTATTGCTTCTTAACCCTTTAACTGTCAAGTTATTTTAATTTTTAACACTTTTCCAAGCACAAACCCGAGAAACAGTCGGGTTTGACAAAGAGATGAAGCCGAAATAAACGTCTCCCGATATATATTCGGGTATAACAATACGATGCACTCAAAAAAAAAAAAGAAAAGAAAAAAATTACCCCGAGTAATACTCGGGCGTGACATTTTCGAAAACCAGCTGTGCCCGAGACAATCTCGGGTATGACAGTTAAAGGGTTAATGTCTTGATGTAGTTATTTGGCGGAATTTTTTTAGTTTAATTTAGCTCTTTAATTGTGTTTTATTTGGCTGGCGGATTATTTTAATAGAATTGCTTTATGTCATTTACTAATTTGGTTCTTCATTTGATGTAGTTTTAATTTTTAGTGTCTCAAATTTGCGCGTTTTTTTCATTTAATTGATAGGTTTTCTCCTGTTTTATTTAAAAGTCCTTCAGATGGACAAAAGGAAGTAAGATACCGTTGAATAAATAGTTCCTTCGTAACTTTGACCAGACATGAGACCAGGCCCGTCATTTAGGGGGGGGGGCAGGGGGGCAATTGCCCCCCCCCAGGCTTTGAGAAATCAATGTATTTACATATAAGTGGGCGTGGTTTTTGATGTTTTCCGGTGAAATTGCATTGTGTTTGGACCCTTTGCCCCCCCCCCCGGAAAAATTTGAAATGATGTCCCTGCATGAGATTCATAACGAAAACGAAAAATAGTTGGGAACATCAAAAATGTGCAAAATGTAGCAGCAGATTTTTTTTTTCTTTTTTCATTGCACTTTTAAAAAGGGCTTTATTTAAAGAAATATTAAAACATGAAAATTTGCGTCATTTTATTTTAGTTAACTACCCACAGATTTTTCCCCTTAACCACCTATAGATTAATTTTAAAATGAATAAATGGTAATAACTTAAAAGTACAGAAAATTTTATGCAACATTTAAACGTTTCCTTTAAAAAAAATGTCAATTTGACTTATGTAAATCGTCTGGAAATAGTTCAAACTCCTGACTTTTTTTTTTTTTTTTTTGAAATCGCAATAATCGTTATTATTATTATTTAACCTTTCACTGCACGATTTTTTAAATTTTCATGAAAAAATCATATGTTACCTTTAAATAGCCCCGAGTTCAGGAAAAATGAAGAAAAAATTAATCTTAAAAATTTACACCAAAAATGATGTTTTGACTGTTTGTCCTACATATGGCACAAAGCACATAGTATATGCTTATATTGATAAGTGTAATAATCTACAATGTGTTTTGTGCCATAAGTGGAACAAACAAATTTTTGCCACTAAGTACAGCATATGTATTTAAACATATATTTAGAACAGAGGAAATAATGACTAAGCACACTTTTTACCGTAATGCATAGGGGAAAGTACCCCAAAACGGGATAGCTAACCTAATCTTCGCTTTATTTCTTATTGTATACAAGGTACATTCCAAAGTTTGACGTCATTTAAAAGTATAAACCTTTTACATTACTAAAAATACCTTTGTCATATTTGTTCGATAATATTTATGTGAAAAATACTGGTTTCAAAAAGTCTTATACGATACCGTTTTACCCGACCAAGGGTGGGTAAAATGGGATAGGAAATTGCATGTTATTATTTTGTACTGATTTTACTTTTGATTTAGTTTTTAGACCAAAAATAGGCTACGTAATTGTAAAGTTGGAAAATTACATAACACAGAAATTGCATAAAAATGTGTCGTCTTCTTCGTCTGCTTTGGAATAAGCTTCGTGGGCCCATCCCTGGCAGCTCGAGCATTGTATCCAGCTTCCTTCTCCAGATTTCGATTCAAGATACATTGCGTTGCAGAAAATACGTGCTTCATCTGTTTCAGTTTCATCTTCTGAAGACGACAACGTCCAACATTGGCTAACTGATGATTTTTTTTTTTTTTTCATTTTACGTCCGTTTTCTTCCATTTTTGCAAATGATATTTGTGGATTTTTTTCAGGTTCAGAGCAACATTTAAAAATTTATATGCCTGTTTTGCATCTCCACCTGGTTTTCTTTTACGCCTCATTTGTTTTGTTTTCGGAGCATTCAAGAGACTTGTTTTGGCAACCCTTTTTTATCAGCTTTTAAGTTCTTTCTCGTTCTTTTATTTTTCTTGTTCTTCTTCTTCCAACTCAAGTTTATATGGGCTTCTTGTTATAAATGCTGCTTTCCCTCTTCTCTTATCGTGTTTATTTTGAGGTCTTGGTCCAATCACTCGTGGTGGAGGTAGAATTTCTTTGGGTGATATAGAAAATGGCAGTGAAGGGCGACAGTATAGTCCAAGTCCTTAGACTCCTGTTGAAGTGAACGGTTGGATAAGGCCTGCATTGGTGCTAGTGTTATCGTTCCCTATATGATTCATTCATAAGACTGTCTCTAGTGGTTGTGATGACAGCAAACTCTTAGATGCTATGACTGAATTTGAAGATCCCTCGGATCTGATCTCATTTTGTTGCAGATTTAATGGGTGTTAGGACGTCATGTTCTGAGCATCCAGCAATGGGTGATCTGTTGGAAGAGGGGAAGCGAAAAGCTATTCAGGGATCTGAATTATATGGGGGGGAATCTGGGGTTATATGGGTAAATGCAGTTTCGACAAGAGTTGCTCGTTAAAATGCTGCATTGAACATATTTCCGACTTCGTAGATAGTAATCCCTTTGTCAGGATGGTTGAACATCCACTTGGGGACTTCTAGTTCGCTTCGTACTGCTTAAACACATTGAAAAATTATTAATGGAAATGGTCGGGTAAAACGGGACACATCAAAATTGTATCCCGTTTTGGGCACCCTAAAAGCGTCCCGTTTTGCCCGACCATGATGCTTTTGACAACATAAAGGGCTGACCCCGGAACCGCCACTAACTAGCAATATTTAAGTACATGAAATTGTTGCTAAAAGAGCTATGAACAAAATACAGTTCTAACCGGAATTGTTCCGAATTACGGAGAACCACAATTCTAGTTGTTCTGCAGTCGAAAAACGTAAAAAGTAAGTAAAACTTTCAATTGAAAACTTTGAAACTATATTTCTTTGCGAAATACGTGGCTAGAGTAGAGATATTAACTGAGTATGCTGTCATGGCGGTCGGGAACCAGTTTAGCCTGTCTCCTGCGAGATAGTACCACCAGTCAAGCTCCAACGCTCACTATCCCGTTTTGCCCGCCTATCCCGTTTTGGGCAACTCTCCCCTACACTCTATTTTTCAAAAGCAAGAACTGTAATACCTAGACTAGTGCATAAAAATCACACTAAACTGTTATAGCAATGTTCCAGAAGGGGCACAAAGCTCAGTTTAACTGTATTTAAATATCAGAAGAATATATGAGGTTTTTTGGTTTGTGCCAGATCAGGCACACCATGCAGTGAAGGGTTAAATCATAAAATTCGTAAGTATTTATTTATTTATTTATTTATTGATAGTTAAGGTTGCTATTTTCGTTAGTACGTAATAGTTTATATGTTTTTTTTTTTTTTTTGAAGAATTTTGTGTCATCATTAAGCAACGATGATCGTTCGACGTTGCCATTCGACATCGTCTGCAGCTATTGGCGCGTTGTTCGTTTTCACGCAGTTCGGTTTTCCATCATTATTCCCCACTTTCATTCTTTATTTTCTAACAGCCTAAGCATGGTCTTGCCACTCCGAGCCACCGAAGATAATCGGAATTAAACTCATCCACCAAGCGGAAAAGTCCATTAGTCAAATGTTTTTCTGCCAAATCTGACGTATATACGCCAAAATAGAGTAATTTTAGCTAGCGATTCAAACGACGGGTGGAGCGAACAAAAAAAAATAAATAAATAAATAAAATAATAACAATAAAGAAGGATTCTCAGCATCGCCAAATCGAGCTCCTTTGTTCGGGCCTGATGCATAACTTCTCTTTGGATAGGTCCGCAAGATTATTGGCCGTGACATTGAGAAAAAACGTGCCAATATGGTTCGATGGTTCCCCAATATTCAAGCGCGAAGTCTACACGCGTCGTTCGAAGTTTTACAAAAACACTTTTCAGTCTTACACACTTAAGAGGATTTATTTATTGTGTCGGAGTTTTAAGATTAATTCATTATCGTCTGCACTACATTATAATTTATGGTTTTTTTTTTTAATTTTTTTATTATTACTAGTTTTTTTATTGTTTCTGATTTTATTTTATTTCATTATTATTATTATTGTTTTTAGTAATTTTTCAAAAGTTTTTTTTGCAAATAAAGTGGCAATAGTCATTTATTTCTATACATTTCCCCCCAAAAAAAGCAACCAAAAAATAATAATTTGTGTTATTTGTCGACTGATTGATGGTATTCATTCATTGGGTTGGTACCCTTTTTTACTTCAATCCCCCCCCCCCCCCCCCACAAAAAAAAACCTGAAGTAGCATCGGAAAATTTCTCCCAATTTCTAAAAATAATTAAAAATATCAATAAAAATGTTTTTAATTTAATTTTCCAAATGCTGCAGTTTTTTAACGATCGTATTAGTTGAAAATGAAATTGCATTTAGATGCTCATTCACTTAGTATGTTCTATACCGTACAAATAAAACCATTTTCCAGATACAGTGGAACGACAAAGCTTCAAACTATTGAGGACGATAGGTAGTTTGGATTATCAAACTGTTCGGATTTTTGATAAATAATTAAGAAATTACTATTTCGTGAAACAGTATGTCAGCTGTACATACAATACAGTACATAACGTAATAATATGCATTTTTATTTCTTTATTTTTTTAATTTTTAAAAACTTTCCTCAACAACTTTTGAAAAGCAAAGTTTTCTTTATGCTAAGAAAAATTTATGAAAAGTTCAGGAAGGTTCCTTCGGATTTTGGAAGTGACGAATTTTCAACGTTCGATTTTTGACATTCTACTGAATTCACGACTGCGGCAAATGCCAACTGAAACCATGCCCCAAATAAACTTATCAAAGCATTGAGCAAGACTCGAATAAATGAATCAAGTTTCGGAAAACTAATAGCGCATTGTGCTTCCCAATCAACAATTAAGAGCTGCGAAACTCGCGAAAAGCGAACGCGCCCGTGCAAATTGTTAAACAGTTTCCCAGATAGAGAAGGAAACAGTTAACAGAACCGATTGTGCACAATTGCTCCGACGACGCCCTTGGGAAACGATCGGCCAGTGTCCTTAAAGGCTGAAAGTGGTTAAGGGAGATTAAGGCTCCGCCAGATGGATTTCGTCCTTTCTGTAAAAGGGTTACGAGGGAAGAAAATCTCGGTGACACTTAATTCGGCGGCGGAATAGGCTGCCAGCCCTCTAATGGGTTAAATGTACTGTTGGCGACTTGGCGACGGCTTGCTTACGGCACACTGAATGACGGCAGATTAAGACGGATGTCGTCTTAAAAGGGAAGAAGCTCGGTGGAGGAGGGAATTTGGCGTTGATTGGTGGGAGGAATTGGTGGAAGGGTGGTTTTTATTGTTGAGATTCGCTGGGGGGGGGGGGGTCTGTTTTGGGGTTTTGCTTTTGGTCAGATCAAGTTTCGTTTTTGCATTTTCGAGATGAAACCAGAACTAGGGTTAAACAGTTTCAGAAAATGAGCTTTTGTGAGAAAAAAGATAAGGAGATAGTTGAGCAAAATAAGAGAGCAAATAAAGGTTCTCAAAAAAAATAGAGAGGTAAAAAAGAGTGGTTAGGGGGAGGGGAGGCAGAAAGTTTTATGTGAAAAAATCCCTATCAATATTCATGGGGGAAATATTTACAAAGAAAGCTGCAATACGTCATTTAAAGAACCGAAATACACTCAAAGAAAATAGATAAAGTATTAAATTACAAACACGTTTACCTCGAAGGAAAAAGAAATTAACAGCAAATGTAATTTCTACTAGAATCCTATCAATAGAAGATTTCCATAATTGCAATAATTGCCACATATACTTCATAGATCAAAATGATCTAACAATTCATTATTGTTATCTATTTAAGCAGGAATTACTTTCATTGCAATATTTCTTACTGATTCTCTACTAATGTTACAATCCTCGTCACCGACATTTCATTCAAATTCCCACAATCAGCGCCAATGCTGTACTGAAAAAGTTTCCGTCTGATTTGTGCAAGTTGTTACTGACGAGAGAGAAGATACTTTTAAAGCATCGATTTACACTATTTCTTATAGAGTACCACCTTTTTCTTTCTTTCTTTCTTCTTGATAATGCTTTATTCACTTAGAAAAAATAACATAAATTAATATTTGATACCACACTTATGATAAAAAAAACATTCAGACGATTTCTTCATTTACATACATATTTCTTACAGATTCATTATTTCTTGCACAATAACACTTTTTTTCTCCCTCACCCCCATTTTCTTTTTTTTTTTCTTTTCTGCAGCAGATGAAGCTCTTTTCTTTTTTACTAAGAAAAATAATGTAAATTATTATTTGGCTACCCCACTTAAAAAAAGAAAACAATCGATTAGCATTTTTAGGAGGCGATTTATAATCTGAAAAACTTGTTTAACTTAATTCGGAAACCTTGTCTTTCATTCCCAACCTGAAAATTACATTTCAATACTCGCCGTTATCTAGTTGAAGTTGTAATTACCTCTACCCAGACACGTGGTTAGGCATGACCTTGTTTGTCGCTCACCCAACCATCTGCATACCCATTAGTACCAGCTAATACCTCGGAGATGGCCAACTAGTAATAAACAAATGCGGAATCTTAAGTACAGAGACAGAGTTTCCACCTTCGTTCCATTAGCCAAGCCTCCCCGTAATTTGGCTCTTAATGAAGCAGTACAGCCAACACTTTGTTCGGCTCCCAATCACGCGTGAAGTTCCACAGCTTTTGTTTTTGGGCTCCTTCACGATCACCCACGATTCTTTTTGTGTTCTTTTCGTTCTTTTTCTTTCCTCCAGGTTTTTTTTTGTTCTTTATTCAACTGAGAGGATGTGCGTGATCGGATGATGGTTTTTCTCCTTTTCCTATCTTGTCCATGTTGTAACGTCGATTTTTTTTTACGCTCGAGCTTCTTTTTTTTTTATTGTTTATTTCCAGTCGCAGGTAAAGTGATAAGGGAGCTCAGATAGTTGATTAGAAGAACTCATTAACCAAACGAGAAAGACTTTCGTTTCAAGAAGTCTCATTGTTGAAGCTCTCATTAAAGGCGCTTAGCATTCTATTGGCGATTTTGACTCGAGCTTTGTGGGCGGATTCTTTATGTATCTCCGAGAAAACTCGTATTTGTTTTTGCTTTTTTCCTTTTCCTCTTTTGTCAGTACACAGAAGATCATTAACGGTTAAAATGTAGTAAATAAAGCTAATTACTTTCAATACGTTTATTTTATCTTCAACTACAATGAAACTAACAAAAGAAAATTGTGCTTAAGACTAATGGTATTTTTTATTCAATATATAGATGTGAATTTTACGAGTAGTAAAATGTAGGCTAATTCAGCGAAACTTAGAATAAAAGTTAAAACTAAATTAAATAAATGTACGTCATAGTAAGTAAATTTATCATTTGCTGTGCATTTATTTTCTGCCAATTTATTATCGTCTGCAATGTTTTATATTTCTTTGCATTATTTAATTTCAGTATCGTCCGCGGTTTTTGTTATTTTTTTTTCTGTTTTTAAAATGGCAACATTAAATAAAGTAGACTGAACAGTTGTTATATTTTGAAGGAGCGTCAAGGTTATTTTTTGGCTCGTCGTTGGAGGAGAGTATATTATTTTGTCTTTTTTTTGTAAACAAGCAATTAAAATTATTTTTAATAAAAATTGAAGAAATTAATCTCAATTTAACTAGTAAGATTATTGTTTACTGAAATCTCACTATTTAGGCTTTCATTAAAGGGTCTGTCAATTGTAACTTGGCCTTTATGGGCGGAATTTTTATGTATCTTCAAGAAAACTCGCATTTCGTATTGCATTTTTCCTTTCTTTTGTCGGTATACAGTATTAATGGTTAAGAGTTAGCATGCAGTAAATAAAGCTAATTATTTTCAACATATTTATTCTATCTTCAACTACTATGAGTATTTAACAAAAAACAAGGAAGAAAACAAATATTTTGTTTCAGGCTGACATTATTTTTTCTGAAATATATATATTTGAAACTTGATGACCATGTTGTGTAATAATCTATTTTCCTATTATAAGCAAATCGTACGAAAATCATAGTACACGGAGGCTTTTTATTTTTCTTTTGATTTCATCAACTACATAAATTACTTCTTGGAACAATTGCCAACTTTTTTTTACACTTGTAAACTACAGTGATCCAAGAAAAAACGAAATTCACTGCAAAGTAAGAGCAGGCAATTTGGACAAGGGTCTTTTGCAAAAACTGTTGCTACCCTTTTTCCTGTTGACAACAAATTGCTTGTTGGTGACCCTTTATTATCGGTAAGGCTTTCTAATGATGGACTAGGATCTAGCGAATTTTTGTTATCCTACGTAGAAAAATCATAGGTTAACCTCATTGGTCTACATGTCCTTATTTGGCGCACCCACCTTAGAGGATAATTAAAATACATTCACTCTTAAAATACATTTCCATTCTCAGAATCTCCACTAAAGCACAGGCTTTGATACGACGTCTATGAAACTATGAAAGATTCTAAAAAAATCGAACAGAGTTCAATAATTGCCGGGCAGAAACATATCGACGAGAGAGGTATATCTAATGAAACACGAACCTTCAAACACTGCAACAGATATTTAACGATTATTCATTCCATTTTTTACACTTAACCGCTCGCCTTGCACCGATTTGAGGGGTTGAAGGGGCAACTTCGTGCTCGCTTCGGTTCCGCGTCCAAAAAACCGAAAGTGCTCTGACATTTAGTATCGCTCCAGATCATTTATCTTTATTGTGTGTATTTATACCGGGCTTACCTCCGACCTCTGTTGTCGTAGATTTTTGCATCGGGGGCCCTGAGTCAGGCCCCCAGGGCCCCACTCGTAAGTGTTGGGGCTGCCTCGTGACCGTATCGTGCGCAGAATACTTTTTGCACTTTTGGCGGGAGACGAGGCTTCGCTCGTGAGCAATTAAACTTCAGGTGCTTTTTGATGGCTTTTCGAAACACATGAAGGCTGCTACTCAAGAGCTACTTCAACGGGGGAAAATCGTTTGGGGAAGTATATGTTGCGTTTTAGCGAGTTAAATTTGTCATATTGTTCATATATAAATGTATGTATACCATAAATAAATATGTTTAAAACTTAAACTTTACGATTGTTTCCCTTTTACGAATTATTTCTAGCAGTTGAGAATATTTAAGGATTTTTCGTTTGAAATAACTTCCAAATAACGAAGTGCAATCTCTTTTTAAAAAACTTTCACTTGCAACGCGTAATTTTTTTAAAACCATATTTCTAACATATTTTCTTTATTTCTACCCCTTTTATGAAGCTTCTTGGAGTAAAATTGATTTTTACCCCATTAATGAAGTATATGCAATTTATATGAAGTATCCAATTCATATGATTTCTGTATCCAATTTATATAAAAAAAATTTTTTGCATTTATTGATTTGTACGTAACACGTAAAATTCATTATTTTTCAATTGAAAATTTTTTATTGAAAGCTGATGTCTCACGTTCAAATTATGATAGACACAGAATGGTCCTTATATTTCAATGAATCAGGATCAAAAATTAAAGTTTAAAATTCCGGGAAAAAAGTGCAAATATACGATTAAAATTGTTACTCCCATGTAGCAATATAAAAAAAAGCTTAAATGATTTCCATGGAAAAGCAGAAAAGGTTTTGTTTTCTGGCCGTATTAGATCGATAAAGACTTACTTCACAACTGCCCTACCGCTGCACCATCTCTGATCTCCGTTTTTTCGTGTCAAAACAGTCATGTTTAACTATCTTGGATTTCGGCTATAAAAACATTACAAACCTTACTTTGTAATGCGTTTACCAAATCTTATTAAAATTAAAGTTTTTATACCGCGGAAAAGACAGAACTTTCGATGTGTATTCTCTCAGGCCATAAACATAACATTTTGTCGCTCCAGGAAACGGAATTAAATCTCCGAACTCCCTCAATTAAAATTTTTGCCATATTTAACTCTTATTACTTTTTAATGCCCCGTAATTGTCCACATATGTCATAACTCCAAACCATCCATCATTTCCCATGCCCCTTACTAAACATCGAAAAGATTAATTGCCACAAAATCATACCTTCATTGGAAACAAAAAAAAAGGCGAATCTGTCAAAGTTGATTTAATAACTGAAGCAGGGAGCGAGAGGCAGAAAAAAATAGAGGGAAAAGAACAAGGATGAGAGAGAGAGAGAGAGGGAAAGAAGAGAAGAGGAAGAGAGAGAGCGTTTCGCGGGCAAAGTGCAACATCTGTCGAATCGTCTGCCGCCTCCTGACCGGGTCGCGCGTGCCGCTGTTGCACTAGCCCCAAGGCACAGCGCTGCCTTGATACAAACAAAGACAAGGCATTAACTATGTTGCGATCTTCCCTTTCGCCCGCAGATTTTTTTCACTTTCTCGGCCTACTGTTTGGGACTCGCTGTAAAATTTTCCCTGCTTTCAAAAAAATCGGAATGTTGCGCTTTCTTTTGCTTTATTCAATTTCTCCTTTAGTTGCGTTGGTTTCCAAGGAGCGAAAATACTCCTTGACGTTTTTATAACAGTGAAATGCATTCTGAAGGAGTGAAATACGTGGAAACTTGAAGGCAAGGCATTAACTGTTGCGATCTTCCCTTTCGCCCGCAGATTTTTTTCACTTTCTCGGCCTACTGTTTGGGACTCGCTGTAAAATTTTCCCTGCTTTCAAAAAAATCGGAATGTTGCGCTTTCTTTTGCTTTATTCAATTTCTCCTTTAGTTGCGTTGGTTTCCAAGGAGCGAAAATACTCCTTGACGTTTTTATAACAGTGAAATGCATTCTGAAGGAGTGAAATACGTAGAAACTTGAAGGCTAGGCATTAACCATGCTGCGATCTTCCCTTTCTCGCCCGCAGATTTTTCACTTTCTCGGCCTACTGTTTGGGATTCGGGATGTACGCTGCAGAAAATTTTCCACCATTCTGAAAAATCGAAATTGTGATGCGATTTTTTTTATTCTATTTAATTGCCCCTTAGTAGGTAAATGCTACCTGGCAATGTTGCGGAGTAGGAGTAAAATTGATCAACTCCAGCTCCAATTTAAGAAATTTCAAAAATTTCAGCTTTGAATCCTTACTCCCCCCCCCCCCATCCCCACACACACACAGAAAAAAACTTTATTCGACTCCAACTCCGCATCACTGCCAATCAAACACTTTTAATTTCAGCTCTTTCGTTCTTTTATCACTTCATGCATTATAACTGCCTGGTGCAGCAGTTATTCTCATTATGCCAATATCGTTAACAACTTTTGGTCAAGGTTTTGAGACGAATACACTGCTTTCTTTACTTTCATTCATTTTGTTTTGCGGTTTGTTCTTTTCTTTTCCAGATAATAAATTCCAGCAAACCGGCTAGAGCAACATAAGCATGTTAAAGGAATCAAATAGCTATTTGTATTTTGATAAGTTAAAAGTGATTAACAATTCAAAATTTGATCTTCAGACCATAAGCTCTATTAGGGACCTTCCACAAATGATGTCACACTTTGAAGGGGGAGGAGATTCGTAAAAGTGTGACAGTTTAGTAAGGGGAAGAGAGAGGGTTACACGAAATGTGACATCATACATTTTCTCCACATGAAAGTATGTTTATGAAAAACATCTTGACGTGTGACATAGGGGGGAGGGGGTTGAAGTTAGACACTTTGTGAAAAGGAAGGCGGGTCAAAAAATATTGAAAAAAGGTCACATCATTTATGGATTGTCTCTTATTCTACCAGCAGACTACTTAAGCGCTTAACTTGATTCTTCAACTTCACCGATGTATTTTTATATTTAACTTATTTGCAAGACAGCAGAATTATTATATTATGGTCAGAATGAGCTTATTCAACAACCCATAACAGTGACATTAAAATCTGCAGCATCTCTTTCTCCCGTTTTTTGGTGACAATCTCCACACCCAGCTCGATCTTTACTCCTATTGGCGGAGTCTCGTCAGGTTTGTTGCACTTAACGCGCCATTGCACGCTCAAACGATGTCAGATTATAAGTTTCTTCGAGAAGTCAGGCAAATTTGAACTTTTAACTGCATTCCGAAAGCCTCGGCAAAAAGAGTTAAGAAAAAGAAAGAAAGACAAAAGTAAAAGAAACGAAAAATCATTGAGCCTGTCCTTTGTTGTTGAACTCGGCTAGATAGATCATCTTCAAGGACATTGTCGCCAACCAATCGTAAACTTTCGGTCTCACTTTTAATGCAAACCCTAATTTCGGATATCTGCTGAGCTTCATTGAATACTTCATGGGAAGTGGCCTGACCAAACCTGTTGCAGGATCTTAGTTCGAACATATCGGGTCCGTTATACATTTGAAAGAACTTACTGAGTTTGTTGATAGAGCAAAAAGCTAGTTGAAAAGCTGATTATATGAGCACCATGAGGCCTGAGTTGAACTGAACCTTAGCACGTAAAAAATTAACTTTCATTGTAAAAACATTACAAACAATTCAATTGTTCGAGGGAAAAAAAAAATATTTTTTCTGGTTTCTTCATTTTTGGAACAAACTCTTGCCAATGACAAAAAATAATTGTTGCATAAATTCAGTCGGATGGTTTACCGAGGTAAATTAAAAGCAATACACATTACATAAATCGAATCTAGATATGTGGCGTTTCCATAGAATAAATAAAAAATCTTATTTGTTATTTAACATTTCCTAATGGAATCGGGGATAGAAATTGAAATATTTTGAATGGTTTATTGCTATTCAAGTTAAAAAAATACAAATCAAGTACGGGAAGGGGAGGGGAGAATGACAGTGATGAAAAGAATAAAACGAGATTTCCTAACACTGAGCTTTGTTAATAATACTTATTTATTTTTTAAACCACAGAAATCATGTTTAATAGAATTTATGACGTAAAGCAATTCAAAACGATGAACGTGAACTATTTTTACTTCCTTGTACGATGTACAAGATGTAATGTATTCGCAAAAAAAAAAAAAAGTCTAAGGAATTCTTGCCTAAATATTTATTTTACTCACGCCCGAAAGAATGTTGAATTTTTTTTTTTTTTTTTTTGGTACGACCGCACACGTGTGTATGTTAAAAGGATGCAAAGGCATTATTTTTAATTTTTGCATGAATAACGCCATCGCCCAAATCTTTCAAATTGAATCTTTTCTAATCACCATGAGCCGAAATTTTCTCAACAACTGATTCCGATCTGACGTGAATTATGGTAGCACAAGTAGGAGTAAAAAGTAAAATGCATCTTTTCTCCATTGAGAACCCATGCTCCAGTAAAAAAGTGAATATTGACCCTCCATAATTTCCAAAAGTGGGAGTTAATGAACAATATTTCACGGAAGATAGCAAATGCGGGGCTGGGTAAACAATCAGAAAGACATGCGGTGCATACTTTGTTTGCCTAAACTAATTTCCAAGCTCGGTTTGCATCCTTCTCCATTTGCGAATCGTGCTCGGCTCGTTTTTTTCCATTTGCCTCTCGCAGCGGTGGGACCGAGCCGAGTTCGCAAATGATGATTAAATTTCACGACCTCTTCTGTGTCATCGGGGCTGAGAATCTCCGAAATACATCAAAGCCCCAAGTGGAGAAAAAAAGGATTCCCGTGTTGTTTTCTCCTGGCACTTCGTGCCACAATTCACGAATTTGGTGAGAGTGAGAGAAATGGCTCTCACGAGTTGAGCGGTGCGATGCTTATCTGGGGGAAGCGGCGCCTTGCTCTTAAGCGTGTCATTTCTGGCAGGTTGCGCCATTAAGCTAGTTTGCTTAATGATAAGTTTCTAATCTTCAGCACGGGAGGCAATATTTAAGAGATGAGAGCTGCGATGCCATATGGTGGTGAATGCCTGCTTGCTAAACCAAACGGATGTTCATCCCACTGACCGTTTGCTTTTCAAACTACGGTGGATATAAATGGAAAACTTCATGTAATCCTGCGGGTAATATGAATCAGTAAATTATTTATAATACTGACCATTTGTTAATCCAAACTTACAGGCGATATAAAGAAAAAACTGGTAATCTTTTGAGTAACTTATATCAGTCAGGTATTCATTATACTGTAAATTTGCGCTTCATATACTAACATCGACAAAAATGGAAGTTTTCATGTAATCCAAAGGTAACTTAAACCTGAAGCTTATTCGTCTATTTAACCGTTTACTTTTCCCTAACTTCAGGCGACATAATTGAAAAACTTCATCCTTGCTCTTAAGGGTGTCATTTCTGGCAGGTTGCGCCATTAAGCTAGTTTGCTTAATGATAAGTGTCTAATCTTCAGCACGGGAGGCAATATTTAAGAGATGAGAACTGCGATGCCATATGGTGGTGAATGCCTGCTTGCTAAACCAAACGGATGTTCATCCCACTGACCGTTTGCTTTTCACAAACTACGGTGGATATTAATGAAAAACTTCATGCAATCCTGCGGGTAATATGAATCAGTAGATTATTTATAATACTGACCATTTGTTAATCCAAACTTACAGGCGATATAAAGAAAAAACTGGTAATCTTTTGAGTAACTTATATCAGTCAGGTATTCATTATACTGTAAATGTGGGCTTCATATACTAACATCGACAAAAATGGAAGTTTTCATGTAATCCAAAGGTAACTTAAACCAGAAGCTTATTCGTGTTTTTAACCATTTACTTTTCCCTTACTTCAGGCGACATAATTGAAAAACTTCATGTAATTGTATAGGTAATATGAGTCAAAAGGTCACTTGTCTAACTGACCATTTGCTTTTCACGAACTACAGACGACATGAATGAAAAACTTCATTTAATCCTTTGAGTAACTTAAATCATACAGGTATTCATCCTACTGTCCATCTGTTTTAATGAACTAATGTGGTTATAAATAATAAAAAAAAATCATAGAATTCAAGGAACAACTTAAAACAGAAGATTATTCGTCTAACTGACCATCTTCATTTCATTAACTACAGACGATATGAATGAAAAGCTTCATATAGTCATACGGGGTAATTTAAATCAGACGTTAATCATCGCACTGACCAAGTTGTTAAGATCATAATTTTTATTACATTATAAACATTATTAATATTGTTGTTATTATTATTATTTGCAACTTGGTTTTATTCAACTTAAGTATGGAATATTTAAACTATTATATTGACAATCAGCACTGAGAAGTGCAGATGGAATATAATACAAGCCCATAAATTGAACTAACACTCAAAACTATTTTCACAAAAATTTGTGAAAGTCCCCGCGTCAAAAGCTGCATTTCATTTTTATTACCATCCGAACGACGAAATTGCCACTTATAATCACATGAGCGGGAAACAAATATTTCGCTGAAACCGGTGACAACTAGTTCTGACGACGTTTGTATGAAAAGGAGAACATCGCCCAAGATGCAAATTTGATTGCATTAAAAACACTAAAGTGAATCATTTGTGCTTGAGATGCTTTTATGTTCTTTCTGGGGGCCAATTTAATGTGTTTAGCTTAAGAAAAATTGCTGTTCTCAGTGTTGTGGATAATGCAGTACGTTTATTCTGTTGCTGTCTTTTTCTGTATTTATAATATTATTGAATTTAGATTTTTAATTTACGAATTATAACTGCTGTTTTAATTAACTTATGTTTCAAATAGCTCTAACTAAATTAATTAATTTCATTAACTTATATGGCAAAGAGCTGTAACTAAATTTAATAATTTAATTAACTTACTTATCACATAAGAAAAAAATGCAAAGCAGGTGATAGGTATATAACTGAGCAATTTTTATCATGTTTATTGATGCTGATAAAAATGAGACAAAAAAATAAGGATAAAGCAATAAAGTAATGTGAATAAATAAATCAAATAAAGATCATTAATGGTAATAAGATTTTTTTCAAAAGAAAAATTGCTTAGACCGTTTTTGGTTGCTTTAACTAGTCTATTTGTTACATGCAATACATCGTAATTAACTCCAGAATATTATTAATATTATTGATAATAATGTTACATATTTTAAAATATATTTTATACCTTTGCGATGCAAATATCGGTTAGTTTTTTAAGATATTAACTTTTTCATTTTTTTAATTCTTCAATAGCTGGAGTACAATTTCCTCATTTATAAGTCCTTTTACTACTATTTTATTACAAACTGAAGTCAATAAATGATTTAATGATTTGTGACAAGCTACTCATCCACTTTTCAATTTTTTCTTTCAAAGACTACAAATGAAAAAAGTCACAAACGGATCCTGGCAATGCTCATGGTGTGCCAGACTGGGAGTGTACCCATTGTCATCACCTAGAGAGTGAGAACACAGCCTACAAGAAACGTCCTTTTTTCACCCGTTTCGTGTCTGGTTAATTAAAGTCTCTCAACTTCTAAAAAGGCTGGTCATTGTTCCTCCAAAAGCGGCAAATTACAGCAGTCCAAACAACTCTAGAAAAAGAACCTGGAACATGTCCCTAGCCATAACCTTCCATCCCAATGTTTAGTAAGAGATTCCTTAACCTGTCCCATAGCTCATCGGAGAGCCGATGATATACCTTTGTAAGGTGAATATTGTTTAGTTTTCAAAGATATTTCAAGTCTTTATTTTTTAATTCTTCATTAAGTGCAGTACCTCTGCACTTCCTCTTTAATTGGTGCTTTCAACAATATTTTAATACAAACTGAATGTCTGTAAATATCTTAATGATCTGTGACGAGCTACTCATCCACTTTTCAATTTCTTCTTTCAAAGAATAAAAATTAAAAAAGTTACAAGCGGATTCTGCTTGTGCCAGACTGGGAGTGTACCCATTGTCATCACCTAGAGAGTGCGAACACAGCCTACAAGAAACGTCCTTTTTTTCTCCAGTTTCGTGTCTGCTTAATTAAAGTCTCTCAACTTCTAAAAAGGCTGGTCATTGTTCCTCCAAAAGCGGCAAATTACAGCAGTCCAAACAACTCCAGAAAAAGAACTTGAGCATATCCTCCTTTCCAATGCTTAATAAGAGATTCCTTAACCCGTCCCATAGCTCATCGGAGAGCCGATAATAATTGGTAGATAGGGCATCGCGGGGGAGGGCGGGTCCAGTAACGCTTGTGTGCCGGACCCGTTATTAGGCACGGGGTCCCGGATGTAAGCGGCACGAAGTGTAAAAATGGACCCATAAGCCATAGAGACCGCCTCCTTGGTTTTGAGCAGGCTAGTTCTTTTTCATGCTTTTACAACTATCATCGGAGCTCTTTCTTTTTTTACATGCTCTTTCGGTTATTACATTAAGAGAAAAGCTTTATGATCTGCTCGTGGATTTTTGGCTACGGTGGTAATTTGTGTTTTTCTGTTTGTGGCTTTTCACATTTATTTTTAATACCATTGCTCTTTTAAGTCGGAGCCGCTGCCTAACGAGGTTTCGGTCGAAGCTCTCGTGATGGGAGCACAGCTATAATTTCTCTTACTTTGTGTTCGGGATATAATGAGTCCTATTGGGCAAAGAAAGCGTTAACGATGGCCGAAAAGTTTTCCGTCTTTTACAAAAAAAAGTTTTAAGTACTTTTGGGTCTCACAAGGATATTGGGGAGGAAATTTCAAAGTCCACCGACAAAGTATATGTGATTCAAAGCAAAATATAAAATACATTTTTTTTAAAAACATTTTTGACTTCAAGGGCTAAGTTGCTGTAATGAAAAAACTAGAGCCCACTGATAGCACTTGAATACTATAATCATGGTCTTCACACATAACATTAAATCTAGGGCCTTTTTTTTTAATACGGAACTTTTTAAAATTTTTAATTAAAACAGCAAAAAAGGGTCCTTATATTTTGTTGACGATTTGGCAATTGGAGCAGCACTAAGACTCTTGTTTATCTTTTAAAATTCTAAATTGTTTTTAAATGATGTCTACTGTTCCTCCTCATAAGGTGTGCATGCTCATATTTTATTATCCGGAAAAATTCGGAATTCATTTGGCAAATTAAAATTTTTTACCTCTACCAAAAATATTAGTTTGGGGCGGACCGCAATTATGAAAAGAACAGCACGTTATATTCAGAACTTTTTGAAATCGCTTTTGAAGAAGGTTGAACTTCGCTTAAAATTTTGGGAGTGGGGGGAATTTATTTCACAATGTCTGCATCAAAAGCACACTCAAAAAGCTAGATTTAAACAGTCATCATCCTAAGAGATGTAAACTTGGAATTTGTAAATCTAAAAGTTTTATTTTATAGTATTGAGACAAGCAGCAATACCTTCTTTTCTTCAAACGTCTTAGCATCACACGTCAATAAATAATTAGAAAAAAATATTCCTCCGAAGTAAGGAATCGAATTTCGGAATTATACTCAGAAAACCACATTGAAGAGCGAAAATTGCGTGACCGAGGAAGAACCCGAACAATGCCAGTAAAGGCTGTTTAGAGGAATATTTTTAAAGTTTAATACCTTTTCCACTAAAACGGTCATCAAACGACCAACACCCCCTCTCTATTCATTCATTTATTTCGGTTTTTATTCCATAAAAAAGCGTCAAGTTAGGAAAACAATGCAGACACCGTTTTTTGTTCTAAAAAATTTACGAGTGTTGCTGTGACATGCCTTCAAAGGACGAGGTACAATTGAAAGGATATCATCAGTTTTGTTGCGTTCCGTCAGAGACGTGCGCATGCGCAGACGAGGAGAGAACTAAGGGTGCGGCTCGTGTCTTCTTTTATGTCTTTTTTTTTTTTTTTTTCGAGATCAAGTGTTCCTTTTTCATTTATATTTGATTGGTTTTGATATGACTGAAATGAGAAAAATGGCTTGTGCCATCCTCCAATTTCGCGAAAGCTTCAACGAAAGAAAATGTCAGACATTACATTTCAAGAACCATAGCTATATGGATTAGATTAGGCTTGCACCATTAAGTTAACTAAGGGACTCGCGAATTTTAAAAGAAAAAAAATCTTTCGGGTAAAATAAAAGTAGTAATAAAATTCAACTTGCTTCCTTTCTAATTAAAATGTGGTGACTAACTTCTGGTTCGAAACAAGAGTAGACATTCATTTCGTTCACTAAATGTTTCCAAAACCAGTTTTACTTTATAGAGAAAAAAAAATTATGTTTTGAGAGGAGCGGGGGAGGTGTTGAAAGTTTCTAAATTCTACTTCGCAATGCTTACAATTTAACTTTTTCTGAATAAGCGTCAAGTCATAGTTACAGCGTTAACTATCGGTGATTTTTACCCCATGTTTCAAACTCGTACCCATGATCTTATCCGAAACCTCAGAAAGCTTTACTTTTGAAAACAAATACAAATATTACACAACAAGATATACGAAGAAGATTATTTTCCCTAAATCACTGGTATTCCGATTGCAACTATATAACCAGATAGATAGCAAGACCAAACTCGCCAAAAAAAAAACAGAGGAGCGACCGCTCAGCGACCAGTCCGAATCGAAGATCGTGTGAGGAGAGGCTGGGGGGAAGTGTGCCGGACATCGATTGCCGGACCGTCGAGCGTTTGAAGCATGGAGTGGACAAACACAATTAGACCACTGGCGGCCGCAATCACGTCCTCGGCACTCGCCTAATCGTTTGTCTTGTCTCGGCCCGTTAAAAGGATTGTGAGAATCCACCGAAGGAGACAGTCACTACCGAAGTCTATGCTTCTTTCGCTCGTTTTGGCTCCTCCTCTTTTTACCGTAGTAATATTTTGGCTTTTGTAACGTGTAACGTGTTTGTGAAAATGCCTTCCTAATAGTTTCATAGTTTTAAATCGATTGAAAGACTTTAATGTTGTAATGCTGAGGAAAAATGTGTTAGTTCTCAACGGTCACCTACTACTGTCTGTCCCTGAGAACCGCGCCTGGCATTCATGAACAGTTCCACTTTAAAAAAGGGTAGATGGGTTGTGGGTGATAACTTTCCGAACTTTTCAATTTAGAACTTGCATTTGCTATATCCTTTTGACATATTCAACTAAACTATGTATTTGAAATTAGCATCGTTCCACGTTCTTGGATACGGCTAAAAATGCTTTCTATTATTCTTCCTCTTATTGTTATACCTAACACCCATATTTTTATACTAGCGGTACCCGCACGGCTTTGCCCGTGGTATAAAATTAAAAGTTCATTTGTAAAATAATTGATATATCAGAAAAAATGCTCTATTTTAGTTTTATTCAACTATAATTCCTTCAAAGTGATATAAAGATCTGATATGGACCCCACACTACTTAATTTTACGTGTAAATTTCTTAGTAGATGCCTTAAGTGCTAAAATAGTGCTCGGAGTGAGCAAGATAACAATTCAAACATTTGTAGCCCTAGTTTGCTACGAAACAATGCAATAAAATATTTTACAATGATTAATCTCCTAAAGATCGTCGTTTTTAACATCATTCAGTGGATTTTTCGCAAAATATCGCCAACAGCGCCAAATTGAACCTAAATCAAAAAAAAAAAATTTTTTTTCGCCAATTTGGCGTCAAATATTTGGCGATCAAAAGCTTGGCGATATATCGCCAAGTGATCGCGCCAATTTATATCACTTTTGTTAACCAATTCATATCACCTTGCATTGAAAACACTGATTTACCCGATAAATGGGGTAAAACACCCCCTTAGAACATTCGAATGCAACCCCAAGGGAGATGGACAAAAATAAGCCAAAAGAGAAAATAAGAACAATTTTGTTGATAACAGAAATCAACAGAAATCTTACCGAAGTTTAAAAGAAGAAGAAAGTTTTCTTTCCTAGCTTAAAAAACAAAACAATACATTTTCCGAAATGAAACACTTTAAAAAAACGATGCAATATCGAAATTGATACGATATTTCGTTAATCTGTGCTTTAGGTACCCTTTTCTCGCTAAATGAACGATAGGCGCGCCAAGTGTGGTAACCCTAGCTATTTTGCGTAGTTGACTTTTTGAAAACGCGCCAAGCAGGGTCCCAAAGCATCTTCACCGGGAAAAAGACAGGGTTGCCAGAGAATTGGAACAAAAAAATACTACGCCTCCTCTAAAAAAAATATTACAAAATACTACTGTTTCCAAACGTTGCCAAAATTAATGTTGCTGAAATGCGAAATCTATGAAAATGAAAAAAAAATCCGCCAAATCTTTTAATTAAGTCATTAGTATATTGGAAACAGGGTTGCCAGAAAAATACTACGCTCCTTATTTGGGCCGAAAAAATACTACCGTAGAATCAAAAATACTACGTCTGGCAACCCTGGAAAAAGAACGAAACAAAAATAAGTATGAACACGTAACCATAGTAACAACATGAAAAGTTGATTTCCGTTGATAAAATAATTCTTTTCATCTCTCTTTTCAAACAAATTTTGTTATAGAGCTGATCCATTTTAGAATCGTTTGGCTTGCTTTACTGAAGGTAAGCCTTGAATTTCGGGATTCTAAAAACAATTCTTACAGCTCTCCTGATGATCGTAGAAACTTCGAAAAAACTTCATTTTGTGCAGAAAATTTCAAGCTTTCGAATGACATAAGACTTGAAAATGTGTGTGGAATATTTTATCCCGATTTTATCGAATTTCCGCTAAGAATTCGAATAGAAAAAGAACGAAATGGAATGTTCGAAAAATCGCTTCGAGGTGCAAAACTACATGCTACAAACTAATTTTGTGCCAAGTGGCATGAAAATCGACCGAACTGTTTTGGTGCTACGCGCGTAACAGACAGAAAGAAAGACAAACCTTCAGCTTTATTATTAGTAGAGAAGATCAGAGAAGACCTGACGCATGCGTAAATGCGCGGGAGGTTTTATCAAAGAAGATCAGACAGTATTTGGTCTTGTCTCTACCGAAGGAAGACATTCAATACCACCAGCAAAGTATGTTTTTTTCTTTTTTTCAAACTGTAGTAATGTTTTTTAACGTAACTGGTGAAATAAAAGGGTGTGAAAGTTGCGATATCTTGTAATTAATGGTTTAAAATTGCTGGGGGAATATTTTCGTTATTGTAGTTATAATGTTTATTGCTTAGGCGAAAATGGTTAGTCCTCAGCAGTTACCTAACGTTTTGCCTTGCCTCTACACATTGAAATCATTGAGGATCTACCGAAATAGACATTACGAGTAAATACCACCAGTCTATGCTCTTATCGTGTGCGTGTGTGTGTTTTACCACAGTTATATTTCTGCTGTTGTAATATAACTGATGACATCAACGTGATTGGGAAGTTGGTACCAACTTTAGTTTCATAGTTTTAAAGCGAGAGAAATATTCTCTTTGCTGCTATTATTATTCTTAGGGGGAAGTAGTTAGTTCTTGCTGGAATGATTACTCAAAATGAAGCCATCATAAATAAGTGAATAAACAAATAAACACTTCAAACATTGTGACATCACTTTTGACAGAAATAGGATTTTTAAAAACACAACGCATAAATAAGAAGGTGCTTTCTGATCCCAAAATTCTGTATTAGCAATATACGAAATATTAATTGCGTTAACTTCTCTACAATTGTTAATCTTCTTGCAGCATGCATTTTATCTGAGATATTTTTATCGCCTTTGCAAACGATTGCACGCATTGAAAATCGAAATACCACCTCAAAAATTTAGCACAGCATATTTTCTCTTTTTTATTTTCTTCTCCTTATTATTATTTTTTTTATTATCCTTATTTCCTCTTTTCTTTTTTTTAAGGTTAAAACTTGAGTATTGCGAGAAAAAAGAAGCAATGAAATATTGCACGATTTAAATGTTTTGCGGTCGTACTAAGCAAATGTGAACTTTGTAAATGCTGAACATCCAAACAGTACATTTCTTTCTCTGCTATATTTCACTTTACAGCTTAAAAAATTAGCTTTTTCATGGGATTGATCAATGTCAGTATGTTGTTTGTTGCATTCGTATTTTCGCTCCTCCGAAATTAATTTAACTTCCTTGGAAAATTTTAAGGACTCAAAGAGTATTTACACACATTGAAAAAAAAAAAAAAAAAAACTTAGCAATATCTCACATAGCAACACACATATCTCAATTAGCACATAATTTAAGAAAGTTTAAACTTCCAAGACACCACTCACAGAATGTACTTGACTAACAATATCTCCAACATTCCTCCTTGACTAAGGGAACGACAAAGCCCCCCTCTACAAGCTAGCCCTTCTCCCATTACAGCTAGGGAGTGGGTGGGTGAGAATCTGAATCCTGTCCAAGCTGCGTCCACTGACTAATTTCCAGAGTACGCGATGATCTTGCCATAGACCCCCCATTCTGGAAAACGCCATTAATATGCATAACAATACCACCCGACACGGCCATTACTACAGGGCCTCGGACAATTCATGTTCTCTAGTGAGTCAGAGGAATAAATCCCCCACCACCCAATCTCTTATCAGGAGGAAAAAACCCCAACTCTCCTCATTAAGGCATTCACACGTGTGGAGAAAGAGAGGACTGTCCGAGTCTGAATCTTCTCTCTCTTTTTAGCATCCAATATACAAATCACGGATCGGAGAGGGGGGTGGGGGGAATAAGGACTGGCTATTTCCTGAGTCCCTCTATCAGTTTTTTTTCCCGTTGCCTTGCCTGGCTGTTCCATTATGCCAGGCTTCATTTGTTGGAGGAAGCGAGACATACCATAAATAACTGATCGAGTCGATTGCCATTAGAGTGGTGCAGGGTAACTCTGCAGGAATAAGGAAGGATATTTAATGCCCAGTAGGGATTATGGTTGATTTAGATGGACATCTTCCCCAGTTGGGGTGCTAAAAATTTTGTCTGGATATGTCTAGGGGTGCAACTGTAATGCAAGTTTACTCCGGTCCCATAACGTGTAATTTAACACAATATTTGTATTAGTTCACGTAGCCCGAATTACGTGTTGAATATTCATATGATTGACCTAAAATGGTGACAGTCAGTACATTTTTATGATATATACACGTTTTTACACACATATCGCGTAAGGTACAGCATTTAAGGAATACTTTAATCGATGTTCGTTCCATTTTTTACAAATGCATATCAATGAAAAAACCTTCAAAATGTTTAGCTAGACATCATTTGCTGATTGAATTTCAAGATAGTTTCATAGATTTAGTTTTGGCTACAAGGTTTGGGTAAAATTGGTTACACGTATTTTGTTCTTTAATAGAAATATGACTAAACTACATCGTAAAAGCTAAAATGTGCAATGTTTATTCATTTAAAGGAAATGATTTAAGATTTTAATAAACTAAAAAAAAAAAAAAAAATTGAAAAGTTTTCATGCAACCATTTTTTACTATGTGCACACTTTAATTGCACTCATTAATTTGCAATTATTCTTTGTCATATAAAATACTTACTAATCATATACTTTCAGGTTAAAAAAATAATACTTTTGATTATCTTCAGATATAAATTGATCATATCATAATTTTCAGAAAAAAACTTCAAATGCACAAAGGAAAATAATTACATCCAAAAAACTAATAATGAAACTAAGTGAAAAAACAATATTTAATGCATAATATTTGATGTGATCAACATCGTTTTATCATGTCTAAAAGCACGAATCCTTTAAAAACTGATAAACATTTTTTACCACACTATCAAAATATGACAAAGTATCTAATCATGTTCAAAGTTTAAACGCACACAAAATAATAGGCTGTGTGACCATCTTTATCACAGCTGAAATACCCCCAAATTATTCGCATTACAGTTTACAGCCACAAAAAAAAGACACCGCCCAAGCCATTTTGCCAATTTTATGACAAATATCCCCTCCTTAAAGACCTACTTATTTGCACGATGAGTGTCCCATTAGTTTTAACTTTCCACGTTGACGAAAAGCGTTTTCAAGAAAGATACATACACGAGCATAAATATAATCACCAGCCTAAAAGACGATGCTATCTTGTTCACCAAAGATTAAAATCATTATTTTTTGGGTGGACTTACACAATGCCATGTATGAAAAAAAAAATATTTAGATACTAAATCGAGATTTCAGGGGTTTTCCCGTCCCGATAAGTATTAGGATTCATTAAATATGAAAAACTTTTTATACATGTAGGAAGAAAACGCAAGGAGGTATTGAAACAAACATTAACTGAGTAATGGTCATTGACCACCATCAATCAAAAGTCACTCCCATTCGCTTGGACTCGGGGATACTTTAAGCACAGGTGATGAAGAAGGGAGGCGTGGGGGGGGGGGGGAAGAGCAGCCATTTTCTTAACTCAATTTATATTTCACCTTTAGATGGCGAAAAAATTATGATGGTGGATTACCGGGCATTAGATGTTATTATCCGTGGTGATAGCGATAGGTTTGTTTATAAATTTTAAATGGAAGGATGGAGGGGCTGGATTGCTTAGATTTTATGTGCCGTGAGCCTTTTTTTTTTTTTTTAATGACGTCACGAGAAGGATGATTGTGAATCGGATTCATGGAAATGAAATTGTTCATGTGAGGAGGTTTGAAGTCTTTAGGTTCAAATTTGCATTGAACTTTTGAAGAAAGCTTCAGAAGAGTAAATAAGAATTCGTATTTTTTATAGCTTGTTTATTCACAGCTTCTAATTTGTATTAAACTAATGAACACCTATTAAGGAAATCTTGCTGGGAGAAAACATGCATTTCCCCAGGTAGCACAAATAACCTTTAAACGTTTTATAAACGTTTTTAAACGGTTGTTGCAACGTTAATAACAATTTTACAACCTTTAAAAAACGAAGTGTGCTACTTGGGTCGTTGTTTACAACCTAAAATTTGTGTTGAACTTATGCACAATCTCTTGTGAAAACTTTTTGCGAGTAAATATGAGTATTTTTAGAACTCAATTGTTACCAGTTTCAAATTTTTATTAAAGTTTTGTATGTTTCTTAATGATAACTCGTAAATAGTAAACATACGTAAATTTAGAGCTTGATTGTCTCCTGCTTCAAAATTGTATTATATTTATGTCTTAGTAAAAATAATATCTTAATAAAAATTCGTTCGCAGTAAACATGCAGATTTTTAAAAATTGATTGCTACCAGCTTCAACTTTATGTTAAATTCTGCATATTTCTTAACGCAAATTTGTTGGGAGTAAATATGCGTATTTTTAGAACTGGATTATATCCCTCTTCAAATTTGGATTGAATTTATGTACACATTCCGACAAAAATTGTAAAATATTAGGAGCCATGAAAATGTTTTCTCCACCAGAAAAATTATTTCTTAGAATTTATAGGAAATTTCAATGTAACATGGTTTGTTCTAAGAAATAGTCGCCAAAATATTAGTCATCTGGGTGATCGTGCTTATTTACGCTTCTTAATGAAACTTTTGTTATGAAACATAAATGCTTTTAGAACTAGAAGGAATTATTTTGACCGAAAAAATCTTCCTATATGTTTTTAAGTCTACGCAATATGTCCTTTAGCTGCTCTGTAATTACTAAACCTAGCAAAGGCTGTTTCGAAAACTATTGCAAAATCTAAGACTAATAGGAATACTGATGTAATTTATATTATTTTACAGTACGATACAATTTGAAATTTTAATCTTTAAAAGCACACAAATGCAAAATTTAAAAAAATCACAAAATATTATGGAAATTTTTTTTTGAGTATTTATTATTAAAGCACGCGATATTACACTTTTAAAAGTATTCTTCTAAGAATGTAATCTACAGAAACATGCTAAAGTAAAACTAATATGTGTTTCACATGCATTTTTAATTTGATTTTTAAATTACCTTCTAAAATGCAATGCAACAAGAATTCATTAAATAATTCATTTAAAACTTTTGCTTGTAAATGACATTTACTTTTGAAGAATTTTCGAATAGCATCTCGAAAAAAATTAATATACTTAAAAGCATACTTAAAAATGGATGTAACTATGTTTCTTTAATTTTGTTTTTATTAAAAGCAAATGAAATATTTCGTCTATGTACAGAATTATTTCTTTTAAATGAATTTTCGAAGATTTCTATTTCTTCGAGAAACTTTTTTTCCTAATTTTTCTTCATTTCTCAGATAAAGGAGTACGGATAAGGGGAGAAAATTGAAAATAAAACGAAAGAAAATATTAATAAAGCAAAAGTAAATGGAAACTCTCATAGAATTCTAACTTCTTCTAAAACAGAGAATGAGTTTCTGTCGATTTTCTAATTAACGATTTAAAAACTCATTTCCCTTTTACGAACTCTTCTTTTTTTTTTTTTGAAAATCATTTCACTTCACTTTCAGCAATGCCTCTGATCGAGATTTTTTTAATTAAAAAAGGATAAAAAGTATAATATGAACCTCTTTTAAATGACACAACCAGAAAAGCAATACAATCGAAAAAATCAACTGATGAAGTTTAAAAACGCAAGAAAGAGGAGAAAATATATTTTTTTATACTCTTCTTTATTTTTACTTTATTCCCTTCCGCTAAGCGCTGTCTTTATTATTTTTTCCCTCTCCCGAAGAAAGTTCTATTTTGTGAGGATGAAAAAAAGGGGAAAAAAAATCATCGCATATGCAGCCTGGAGATTAATTATAAAGCGTGACAGTGTAGCGCTTTTCCCTGCAGTAGTCCCCACATTTATAAATGGAAGCTTCCAAGATTAAGGTTTTTAAGGCTTCAAACAAAATATATATCTTGAAATAAAAGATGAATAAAAAAAAAAGAGAGAGAGAACGAAGGGAAAATTTCTCTCTTCTCCTCTTCTTTTCATTTCCCGATGCTTATGATTGTGCCCTCGGTTTTTGATGATTGTCGGGTTTTGTGGGTAAGTTTTGAAGTCCATTATATAGACCATTAGAGGAACTGCTGATGAAGTGTGTAGAATGCAAGAAATCTGCAGGAGGTTGCTTCCATCCATCCATTCGTTCTCCCTTTTTAAGAACCCCCCCCCCCCCAACTTTATAGAAAGAAATAGACGTCGATTTTTACTATACCCCTCCCTGTCAAAAAAAAAAGGGGCGTAGAGGTGCCACAGCTTCTTCTGTCCCTTCCCCAAAAGATGAAAAATCTTGTCTCGCAGTTATATAGCACTTGTCTGTTCCGTGTTGGATGTATTACCGGCGAAGAGACGAAAATGAAAAAGCAGTTTTTCCTCATATCCACCAATGCACTTGCTGTGGAATCATTGATTTCGTATTCACGTAGTCGGCTCCCCCCCCCCGCCCCCCAATGCTCTTTAAGCGTGAAGCACTGGAAGAAATAACAACAGGGGCTGGTTAAGGCGCGATAACGATTCAAACACACTGGTACGCTTTTTTTTTCGCTCCGAGTAAGCCCCCTCGTCCAATACCTGATGAATGAATTCCGGGTATTACGTTTCTGGAGAAAATGTTGAGGTGTAAAGAGCCCGCTACGCTTTTCACAACGGCCATTCGCTCCTGGTTGTAAAGACGCTTTGGAGGTTGTTTAAAGAAAAAAAAAGAAGCAAAATGTTTCTAATATCTGGGCCTCGCAGGGAACGATCGATATTGTTTGTTCTATAAAATTTCTGACATGTCCAAATCTCACAAGGAAAAAAAAGAGCATGCAAGTGAAATTTGGACGAGGACACAAAATTGAGTACGACGATCGTTGTAGAAGACGTACTTCAATTATTGCAAATTGTTTATAAAGTGTTCTGGTATTAAAGTTGACTAGTTTTAAAACAGACTTTTATGAATTAACATAAAAAGAAGTTAAACACAAAGAATTGTCTTGCTGTTTAAGTATCCTAAGATTGATAGAAATCCATAAGTTCCAATTAAATAGAAAAAAAAAAAACATTAAGCTTATTTGATTTAACATTAACATAAAAAATAATATAAATAGTTGTTAGGTTGTTCAAGTGTCCTAAGCAAGATGTATAAAAACCCATCAGACACAATAATAATTTTAAAAAAAAGATTAATACATGAAGCTTCAGTTTAGTATTTTAAAGGACAGCACACCCATTCTTGACTTTTTTGGGAAATAAAATGTATAAATCATTCTGCAGCTTTCCTGCTGCTCATCCATGCTAAAATAACGAATGTGAAAAATCGCGTTTTTCAAGTTCGAATTTCACAAATAATTAAAATTAAAATGATACCTTCGATCGATAGTTTTACAGTTAAAGATATCTATAAAAAATTTTAAATTGAAAATAACCAAAAACGTCAGATGGGGAAAAGTTATATTCAGTGTTTTGGCTCTCCTGAAAAGTGCCAATTTTCACATTCGTAATTTTAGCATGGTGCCGACGATATCATACGTTAGCTGTTTCAGTACTTTTAAATACAGTAGAGAACCAATTATCCGGGATGTTTGGGACCACAGCTATCCCGGATAACTGAATTTCCCGGTTTTCTGGATCGCTACGAAGCGATATTTGCCAATTGTTTATAAAACCCAAGTTACTATAACAAATAGTAATGCATCTCAAAATCTGAAGAGAAAACGATCCATAAGTGCTTATAGATATTACAATATTAAAAATTTCTGAGTTATATGCCACTTATATGGTATTTATGAAGGAACCGTTCATATTCATTAAGGTATTTCAAAAGAAAAAAAAAAAGCACTTTATTATTTAGAAATTGCCAAAAATGCGTATTTTAAAAAGTGGCGGAAAAATCGGCAAAATGTTGCCGGTTTTCTGGTTTGCCGGTATTTTGGTTCCCGGATAAAATGTTCTGTACTGTATAAGTAAATAACAAGGTTTATTTTCGTTACAGCGACCCCTCGTTATATCTATCGACTTTGTTTGGACCTCGTGTGCCATATCGAGCGTCAACTGTATTTTAAACATTTATTTATCTGCTGCAAATTTGTATGATTTGTTACAAATAAAAAGATAATAAAAGTTCACATTTCTATTGGATTTAATAGCAAAATTTCCATAGGGATAAACGGAGATTTTTAAGGTTTTGAAAGTTTTAAACAAAACTGTCTCTTCTCTACAAGCACTAACTAATTTTGACTTAGGTGCGATATAAAATAATGGCGAATGATGAACTAAGATATAAGAGATAGAACTAACACACACACAAACACGAAATAGTATAATCAAATACTTCTTTAAAAACTGCATATTCATATAGACAAAGACAAAGATTAATTTAAGCCAGCATATCACATTAGAAAACAAATTTTGCTACTTAAAGCATTATAAAATGAGCAATACCTTCACAAGAAATAGACCTAACACAAATGGAAACTTGATAGTCAAATTTCCATAGGGATAAAAGGAGATTCTCAAGGTTTTGCAAGTTTTAAATAAAATTTTTTCCTGGACAAGCACTAGCAACTAATTTTGACTAAGGCGCGATATAAAATGATGGCGAATGATGAACTAAGACTTAACTAACAAACACAAAATAACATAATCAAATACTTCTTCAAAAGCTTCAGATTTACAGAGACAAAAGCAAAGATTACTTTAAGTCAGCATATTACCTTAGAAGAGAAAATTTGGTGCGTCTAAAGCCTTATAAAACAAGCAATACTTTATCTTATATTCGCAAGGATTAGATCTAATACAAATAGAAACTTAATAGTAAAATTTCCATAGGGATAAAAGAAGATTCTGAAGGTTTTTCAAGTTTTAAACATAACTGTCTCTCCTGAAAAAGCACTAACAACTAATTTTGACTTCAGAAAAATGATGGCGAATGATGAAACGAGACTTAACTATATAAGACATAGAACTGACAAACATGAAATAACTTTAATCAAATATTCTCCAGATTCACAGAGATTAGGCAAAGATTACTTTAAGCCAGCCATTAGAAGACAAAATTTAGTGCGTCTGAAGCCTTATAAAACGAGTCATTCCTTATCTTATATTCGCAAGGAATAGACCTAATACAAATAGAAACTTGATAGTAAAATTTCCATAGGGATAAAAGGAGATTCTCAAGGTTTTGCAAGTTTTAAAAAAAGCTGTCTCGTCCTGACAGGCATTTAATACGTCGCCCATTAAACAGTGCACATTCAATAATGGCAATGCACGCTCCAGGATCTACGGAGTGCGTACTAAATAGAGTTAAAAGGCACTTTTAACTCGGGGATAGGCAAATTGATGCACTTAGTGAAAGGAAAACAAGATTACCTTTTGAAGTTTCAGAAGAAGAAGGGGGGAAAATAATAATAACTGGCTAGAATGTTCGTGGAGGGGGAAGAAAAGTCCGTTTTTCTATCCTTTTTTTAGAGGGCAAAATTGAAATTATGCGTAGCTTTAAAGGAGCGCGAAAATGAAAGCACTCAAGGCGAGCACCGAGAAAAAATAGTGCGAAAAGTTTCGCGCCGAAATCCGAAACTCAATCGAGAGCGGTGGGGAACTTTTTCATTGCTGTGGATCGGCGGATGAATTTTAATCGAAAGACAATCCTCCTGCGGCGGATCCAGGGCAGTTTCCTGTTTCTGGGATCAGCAAGGGGCGCTGTTTTCGGATGAGCATTATGGGCTAATCTTTGCAGGCATTGACTGCCAAAACGCTAAATATTTAATAGAGTTGTCAGTGTTGGAGCACGAGGAGGGGGGGGGGGGGTGATCGTGGAGACTAGAGGTTTATTTGTCGTGATCATCGAAGGACCTTTGAGTGAGTGGGGATTGTAGTCATTGCATTGATATGATATCTTAGGAAAAAAAAATTACCAATATCAGGCTAAGGTTTTTTCGAAAAACAATTGGACGAGTTTTTCCTCTAGTTTAAAGTTACCAAGAAAATGCGGTATCTCAGTAAAATATTATCCTATAAAGGTTACGAGTTTTTGAAAAGATGCTTGGACAGCAACTTTTGTTACTAGTTTGAGGTTCGTATGTTTGTTGAATATATACAGTACTCCAGTAAAAAAAAATACCTGCATAATTCTAGGAGTTTTTTAAAACACAACTTTTGTCACAAGTTTAAAGTTTGTACATTATATCAGGCTAAAAAATTTTCAAAAGACAATTGGTCAACGATACAGGAAACTAGTTAGAAGAATCAAATTGAAAAATTAACGAATACTGAAATTGACTCACGTTTTCTTTATTGTAAACTGAAGAAAACTTAATTTTGGTAGATATTTAAACTATTATTAAATACAAATGTTTTAAACTACTTCCGATAATTTAATATTTCAACACATGAGGGGGGGGGGGAGTATGCGATGCATCACTTTCCTTGTCACTGAAAATTTACGCCTTGTCACATTGAACACTACAATTTCCAATTTAAACGCTGGCAATTTAGTAATTATGACAGAGTTCAAATTTGGTTTAGACTTCACTTCTCTAAGTAGTAATTAAAGCATATCAAATAACAAATCCCACTTCGTTGAAAAACGAATGCTTAGTTAATCTACTACGAAGATATTTTCACACATTAATGGATTTTATACAAAAATCTATCACCAAAGTCATCACCAGAATCAAGAAGAACCAAGTACTCGTTTCAAATATCTTAAATAAATCGTTAGTTAATTTTTTTAACTTAATTTTGATTTTTAGAAAAAAAAATAGGAAATTTGGTGAGGAATAAGTACAGAAAAAGCTAAATAAGGACTTTTTTTTAAACTTTTTTTGCAGTAGTACACCTGTATATTTCCCCTGTTTATGAATTCCAGACACAGTGATATTAACGACACCTAATTGAAGACTCTTTATATTTCAGGTATTTCAATATGGCTCAACATGGTACAATTATTCAATGTCAATTGGGAGCGAGACATATTAATTAAAAAGAGACATGGACGGAAAAGTAATTGCATCAAAAGAAGTAACAGGTGTGAGAATAAAACAAATGCTACATCTATGAAATGAGAGCTTCGTAAGTTAGTTTGTAAGATAAATGATCAGAGTAAAGTAATTACATCGAATGAAGAAACGGGTATGAAAAAAGATGTTAATATACTAATGGCTGAGGAATGAATGAATTAAGTTTTAAAAATCTTAATTAATTGAGTCTGACTAAGGACAAGTCAAATCAAATAGCTCATTGTTTTCAAGTACCACGTTTAAAAAAAATATTGTAAATTTCAGCTAACTAAATAAAATTAATATTTTGCACGTTAATTTGCTCCGAATGTAGCCTCTTGCAAAAATTAGAGATAAATTATGAATTAAAAGAAAAGTATTTTAAGAACGACTATCTCGGTTAAAACATTAAGGACAGATTAACCACACAAAACACATTGTGAAAGCCAAGAAATATAATTATAAAAAAAAAATTAACACTTAAATTCCTCGAAATTCAACAACTTGAAAGTTGAGAAGAATAAAAAGTGCGATACAAATAAAAGAAAAAGTTCTATATTAAACGAAGGCTCTTTAATTACGACTTCCTTAAGTCAAACATTGAAAGCCCATTATAAAATTTAATCAGAAAGCTAAGAAATATTATCAAATGAAACAATAATTTACACTTTAAACGGCTCCAAATGCAGCAACTTTAAATATAATGATAAAACAAGAAGTGTTGAAATAAATTATTGAAATATTTATACATTAAGCGAAAAGTCTTTAAATTGCGATTTTATCCATTCAAACATTGAAAGCAAATTATAAAATTTGACCAGAGAGCCTAGAAATATTATTAAAATCAACACAATAATTTATAACTAAAATAGTCCTAATTGTAGCCATTTGAAAGTATAACGACAAAACAAAGTGTTGATACAAATCAGGGAAAAGTTAAACATTAAACGAAAGGTCTTCCAATTACGGCTTTTACAGTTAAAACCGTAAAATTTAATCGGTAAGCCCAGAAATATTACCTCTTCAAAGACAAAACGTTTAGATACAAATCTGGGAAAAGCTATTCATTAAATGAAAGGATTACGACTTTCTCAATCCAAACATTGAGGACAAATCATAAAATTTAACCGGCAAGTCAAAAAATATCACCTCTTCAAAGAATTTTATAAATAAAACAAAACATTTGGATACAAATCTGGGAAAAACCTATCCATTAAACGAAAAGTCTTTTAATTACGACTTTCCCAATTGAAACACAGAGGGCAAATTATAAAATTTACCCGGAAAGCCAGAAAATATTATCTCCTGAAAGAGTTTATTCCCGCAATTCCGTATCCATTCGCAAAATTAAAATTACTTCATCTGAGCAAACAGCGACGGCGTAAAAGGAGAAAAAGAAAACACATTGTTAATACGTGTTCTCTAATCTCCAGAAAACCGGCAGTTTGCCTTTTCATGGATGCAACTGAACAAACAGGGGACGGATTCCTGAAATTTCCCCAGCATTTCCGTTAAAAATTATAATTGATTTCTGTCTGGGACAGGCGGGAGTTAGGGAATTCTAGGGATTTTAATCACTTAGGGAAAAAAATTTAAGCGTGGACAAGTCTTGCATCATGATGAATAAATTTAAAAGGTAAGGACTGGTATTTGAATTGAGTAAGACCAGCTTGACAAGAGTGATTGTTATTTTTGTAGAAATAAATTGTAAAATCCTCTGAGGTCAGTATCTACGAAATAATTCTTTAAAGCAGACATTGGAAAAAAAAAAAGGTTCAATATCGCTGTTTTTTTTTATTAAAAAAATGAAGTGCCGAAAAGTTAATCGCCAAGGCTCAAAGTCACTTTGAATGACTGTACAACTTTTTATTTCAACCATTAAAACATTTATCTCAAAAATGAGTAAAAAATATTCTTCAAACAAGCTTACACAGAAATAATGTTACAGTTGTGTATTAAGTAAAACCTAAAATGTTGAACATGCATTCAATTTTCGCAACCAAATTTTAAACGTCAACAGTAGCAACATAAAACTTTCCTTTTACCTATCTCTCATCAAAGAAGGAGACAAAAAGTACCCCGTAAATGCTTACTTAATTAAACTTTTCGTTTTTTTTCCAATTAAAACCGCCTTAACCAAACCCCGAAATGGACCACGAGATTGGAATAGAAATGGCTATTACTCAGACTCTGAATGTCAGGTTTCATAATGAATTTTCAAAACCAATTTTCCTTGATTTGCAACACATTTATCAGCAATGAGCGAAAAAAATATTTACACAAGCTTCCACAACCAAATGTATTAACCAATAAACCAATACTTACAATGTTTTAACATGCCTGAATTTTCGCAACAAAAACGCTAAAAGTCGCTACAGAAAACTTTCCTTTTATGTATCTGTTATCAAAGCAAGGGGACGTGAAATATTCCGAAAATGCCTACCTAATTAGGCACAGAATAAAACTTTTTTTTTTTTTTCAATTTCAACCGCCTTAACTAAACTCCGAAATAGACCACAAGATTGCAATAGAAATGGCCTTTACCAAGGCTTTGAATTTCGGACTTAATTATGATCTTTCTAGAACCATTTTTTCTCGATTGTCAACACAGTTATCCCAAAAAGTAAGTTTTTAAATGAACAATATTTAAATAAGCTCAAGCAACTAAACCTACAATATATTTCATGCCTCAATTTTCAGTGCCAACCGTCGCAATAAAAGGCTCTCCTTTCACGTATCTGTTATCAAAGCAAGGAGACAAGAAATACCACGCAAATGCCTGCTTAATATTAATCACTTCGTTTTCTGTTTCTTTTCCAATTAAAACCGCCTTTACCAAACCCCGAAATGGACCACGGCATTGGAATAGAAATGGCTCTTACCCAGGTTCTAAATGCCAGGTTTCATAATGAATTTTAAAAGATTTGTGACACATTATTTTCATAATGAGTAAAAATTAACATTTAAATAAGCTTGCAAAACTAAAAGTATGAACTAAAACAATATTTAACATACCTCTATTTTCGCAACTAAATTTTAGACCTCAACAGTCGAAAAAAAAAACACTCCTTTTACGTATCTGTTATCAAAGCAAGGAGACAAGAAATACCCAGCAAATGCCTACTTAATTAGGCACAAAGTAATACCTCGTTCTCTTCAATTAAAACCGCCTTAACCAAACCCGAAAATGCGTCACTGACAGACAGACGAACGAGTTTGGAATAGAAATGGCCCTTACCGAGGCTCTGAATGTCAGATTTTATTGCCATGGCCCGGGATAATGATTTTATGCGCGCTTTTAATTTATGCCCCCAGTCAGGAGAGGTCGGGACTGTTCGCCCACATTCAATTCTTCCCGAGACTGCAAACTGCTTCTTAGGATTGTTGTTTTTCATTTGTTGAAATATCATGATTGAGTGAATTTGGAATGAAATAATTTACTCTGTACCTTTTGATGGATAATTTCGTATGGTTTTTAAATTTTGGATTGTTGTTTTTCATTTGTTGAAATTTGAATGAAATAATCTACTCTGTACCTTTTGATCGATAATTTCGTATGGTTTTTAAATTTTGGATTGTTGTTTTTCATTTGTTGAAATATCATGATTGAGTGAATTTGGAATGAAATAATCTACTCAGTACCTTTTCATGGATAATTTCGTATGGTTTTTAAATTTTGGATTGTTGTTTTTCATTTGTTGAAATATCATGATTGAGTGAATTTGGAATGAAATAATCTACTCAGTACCTTTTGATGGATAATTTCGTATGGTTTTTAAATTTTGGATTGTTGTTTTTCATTTGTTGAAATATCATGATTGAGTTAATTTGGAATGAAATAATCTGTTCTGTACTTTTAGATGGATAATTTTGGCTTTATTACTGTTAATTTGGCTTTATTACTGTTAACTGACTTTATTACTGTTAAAACTGAAGGTTGCACAAGGCACCTTTAAGGGCAAAACGTTGTTGCACAACCGGCACCCCATGAAGAGTGCCACTCGCCTCCCTGTGACAACCTGTTTTAAATTAATTTGTAAAAGTTAGTACACAAACTTTTAAGTGACATGTTTTCTTACTTTTCTAAACAACTGATAAATTAGTTTTAATTCTTGATTGTGTTAATAATTGAAGCAAAATTAAGATAATATAGATTTGTGAAAGTTTTTTTTTTTTTTAATCGGGCCTTTAGTGTCAAAAACAGGGCAATACATGAACTTTCAAGAGTTTTTTTGTTTCGTTTCTTCGTAATTTGATACTTTATGAATACTATCAATTTACAAAACGATTTAGAGTCAATCTTTACTCAATCAGGTCAAGCTGTCAAAAATCGTTTAAAAAAGGCTACACTATTAAAACTACATTTTGCACAAGTCACCTTTAAGGGTGAAACGTTTTAGCACCACAGCACCCTCTGAAGGGTGTTACTTGACTCCCTATGGC